>JAJEKB010019477.1:404327-430228 GCA_022393335.1 Macrotrachela quadricornifera
TTGTGGACCACAAGTTGCACCAGCTACATTTGCTGAAACTAATAATTGTGTATCACTCAATTTGGATATTTTTACTTGTTCAACTAAACAACAGCATTCAGTTGGAACACAACTATCGTCTAAAATAAATGTACCCAACCAATTATTATTCAAGCGACTTGCCATGCCACTACATTTTGGATATTGTAAATTGACATTAGCAATATATTGACTATCCGAACTTAACGTAAATCGATTATTAGTACCAAGAAAATTTGTTGTTATTTGAAAACCAAGTTTATCAGTTGGAATTGGAATTAATACTGATATCGTAGTTGATCCATTTAATTGTTGTTGACAAGGTATACCAGCTACATTGGCTGTAACTAATAATTGTGTATCACTTGCTTTAGTAATTTTTGCTACATCAGTCACACAACAACATTCATTTTGATTACAACTATCATCTAAACTAAAGGTTCCTAACCAATTTGGTGGATCTGCTGATACACATACACCAAACAGAAGTAAAACAATAGTAGAAATAATAGTTCGGATGCACATTCTACGTTTAAATTACAGATGCTTATTTTCACTGAAGAGAAAAGAAGAATAGAATCTTATTTATATATATATATGCGGATATCTATAAAAAAGAACGATAAATAGAACACTTTGATGAAGCAAAAACCATATATTATAAACATACGCTACAAAGAACAAGACAATATTAGACGAAATGAAAAATTCTTTCCTTTTTCAAAATAGATTACTATCACTGAGTCACACGGTAACATTTATTTTGATTCCAATTATTCTCTATATTGAAGGTATATTATCAATTCAGAGACTGCTCGTACTTATACATTTAACAGAATGAGGATAATGTAGAAAAAAAAATAATACCGAAGGGCATTTTGCGTTTAAATTACAGATGACTATTTTCCCTGAAGAGAAAAGAAAAATAGGACTACATTTGTATACACGCAGATATCTACTGAGAATATCGACAAGCAGGGTATTGACGGAGCAAAAGCCTTGTATGACAAATACATGATAAAATAACAAGAGAACATCTGATGATATTAAACGGTCATTATTTCTTGAAAATTATTTTTGATTAAAAAATAAATTCACAATGTATGCTACGTATGTGATCAGAATTATTCATATCTTATAAGTGGAATTCAATCTGATATTAGACAATAAGTGTATTCTATTTTCAGATAATCTTTCAAACTTTACTAATTATAAAAAAATTTTCTAATTTTCTGCTATCGAATTTGTTTCTTTCTAAAAGTATATATCAGATGACAGGTTTTGTTGATAATTCGCCCATTGTTTAAATACAGAACGGCCTAGTGAAATAAAGTCAACTTTTGTTATCAAGAAATTAAAGTAAATATTAAATACCTCAATTAACAACAGCCATATTTTCATATCATTTCTTTGTTCTTTGTCACATAAATAAGACATTCTAACATCTGCGTACATTAGATAAAAAGAGATTGTTTCGGTATCGTGAAAGTAATTAGACTTTTTTTTAAATACCGATGGACAAACTTACGTTAGAAGAAGACAATGAAAGTATTCTTATAGGCAATGCATCCAATTTTTGGCGATATTCGAGTAAAAAAGGTTTTGATTTGACTCGACAGAATGATCATGAAATATGCTCATCTATTTCACTTCAAGCAACTCCTACCCCCATTATAATTGATCCGGCACGATCAGCTTTAGTTATCATCGACATGCAGAACTTTTTTTTACATCCAGCTGTACGATCACACGATCCGGGTCTCGCTGCATCAAAACAATTGCTTAAATATGCAATTCCCGCAGCACGCAAAGCAGGTATTCAGATCATATGGCTCAATTGGGGTTTGACTGAGGAAGATATAGATCAAATGCCTCCAGCACTAAAACAAGTATTTGGGCGTGAAAAAGCAGAAGAGCCTAAGAATTTGCAAACGTCTTCATCAAAAACAGTCCCTACAGAAAAGTCACCAAAGAAACTTTATGTAGGTTTTGGAAGTGAGATGGGTGATTTCATACTTTCTGATGATGAACATATTAATGGTGGTAGATTATTAATGTGTGATACTTGGAACGCTAAACTTTATGATCCACTATTCGAGAGCTATGAAAATAGTCAAACATGTGCAAAGCCTGATCAATGGTTCCACAAGGTGAGTTTATTGTTATTCATTGATGTACCATGAATTGTTACTTTGATATGCACTATAGAATCGTACATCTGGTTTATGGGAACATCAATCTCCATTACTCTCATATCTTCACAATAACAAACTTGTTACGCTCTTCTTCGCTGGTGTTAATACAGATCAATGCGTTTTGAGCACACTTCACGATGCATATCACAAAGGTTTTGATTGTATTCTACTACGTGATGGATGCGGTACAACGAGTCCATCTTTTGCTCGCGACTGCGTCGAATATAATTGTGGTAGAGGAGGAGATAAATTTGTAATAGATGCTGAAACATTTGCCAAAGATGTAGAAGCATCTTTACATTGATTTTTCACGATTTCAAAGAACAAAATAAACAAGAAAGTTTCTAATAATGTTGATGTTTAAAAGATCAACATCGTAGTATATGTGTAAAGTCTTTAGTTGTTTTCTACATTTATCGATGCAATATGTTTATTTTCTATTAGAAGTAAACACACAAAACTTGAATTTAAAATTAACTGGTCTAATTAAATAATATACTTTCAATTCTCATAAATCATAATACTTTGCTCTCAAAAGATGGAATGTTAGAAGATAAAGGAGATATTGTTAGATCAAGATAACTTTTATCGATCTATAACATGTTGATATTTATAGAAGAAAGATCATTAACTAAATAAATGACTGAATTACAACAATGATGAACTGTGTTAGATTAAGATCTCTTTCTCATGAACATGCCTTTGTTTGTGGATTTATATTAACAATGTATAGACTATTCGAACTTAAAATAAATCTATTATTAGTACAAAGAACATTTATTGTTATTTGAAGCCAAGTTTGTTAGTGAGAATTAATACAGAGTTCATAGGTGAATCATTTAATTGTTCTTGATAAGGTATATCGACTACATTGGTTATGTGATCAGAATCGATCATATCTTATATGTAAAATTGGCCTAATTTGTTATGTTTTTGATTGTAGAAAATAAACACATTCTATTTTCGAATATTCTTTCAATTTTTCATTAGTTAACATGATGTTCACTAATTTTCTACTATTGAATTTGATTGCTTCGAAAAATATGTATCTGATGAAGATTATTGAAATTTGGCTAACATATTTCAGTGGTGGATTTTGTATTATCTTCCCTCATATATTTTCTGAACATGTGGAGAGATTCAATTGTATTGTTTTTAGAAAAATTATTAAAAATACTGTTGATGGTATAACTGTTTGCAAAAAACAAACTTACACAAAAGGAGAATATCTTTTCTAACGTTTTCATGTTATGTAAAATTTTTGAATGTATCAGATTAACTAAAAGAAATAAATGATAAAGCTGAACAGCTTTATTTTCATGATTTATATTTATGGACAAAAATGTTCTTACATTCTATTCCATGGAAGTTTTTTTCGCACAGTACTCCAAAGGTTAATAAAATTCATGAAAAAAAATACGATCCTGATAATACGCGTTCAAATGTCGTTAAAATACTATTTTAATGAACACTTTAATACGTTCAATCGGGTTAAAGAAATTTGAACCGGTTAGAATGCGTAAAATCTCTGTAGATTTACACGTTTTGACTAATTCCTGCGGTGATCTCTACCGGGTTTATTGCGTTCATAGAATCATAGGAAAATTATTGAATAAATGAGAGAGAATTGCAGCAGGTATTCATTCGATGATTTTTTTGTCGATTTAGGCTATAGGAAAGTGCATCATTATCTCGAATGACGGCAGCGGTCAAATTCTATCAGTGAGTATATATACATATGTACAATTTGCGTCATATAAAAATGAAAAAGAATTGATATTTTAAAGACGACAATGCAACATTCATCGATTCAACTTATTGATTTACCAGACGAAATACTTATCAACATTTTTGAGAAATTAAACGATGTTGAAGTACTCTATTTTTTAATGGGTATTAATCGACGATTCAGTAGAATTCTATGTGATTCAATGTTTACTAGTCGTTTAACATTATTCAAGTGTTTATGGAATAGTTTTATCTTTCCATTATCTCGAATAGTACTTGATAAATTTTGTTCACAAATCTTACCTGAAATTAATCATAGAATCCAGTGGCTCGATCTTGAACCATTATCGATGAAACGTATTTTATTTGCTGGTGATTATCCTAATTTACGTGGACTTGGTCTGTATAATATTAATCAAAAGACTCTTGTAAATATCTTTACAAGTAAGAAGAAAATTCTATTGTTTCAATCATTAGAACATGCAGATTAAAACGATTCGTTTTATTAAATTTTGAATATAATTAAGTATAGATGATCTAATATATATTTTTTTTCTAACAGATCATTAATGAAAATGGATGAGAGTAATGTCATTAGAAAGAACGATCAATATATAGTTGAAAATATTTACAAGAAAATAGGAATATAATCAAATATAGAAAAAGAAGATTTATTTTTTCTTTATGATTTTATGTATTTAAGGTGAACAGATTTTAACTCGTACATTAAAATATCAAATCTCATCAATTATTATAACAATTTCAAACAATGAAAATGATTTATCAGCAAAAAATGAGATAACAAAAGTGTGTTCACATATCTTTACCACTTTTCCTAATCTACTCTATTTAAATTTTTACTATTTGTCACGTAAAAATATTGAAAGATTATCATTTGATCATCAATTGACAATGTTTTCTTCAACTTTGATAGAATTACATATAAAAGTGATGTGTTTCGATGATATTCTTTATTTACTCGGTAATCGTTTCAATAAACTTCGTATTTTCTATGTTGATGTTATTAATATTGCTCGTCGTGATACTTCATCAGCAATGTTCAACAATAAAGTAGATTATTTGACCAAAAAATAACAAATATTTTGTTCTAAAATGATTATTTTGTTTTTCTAGGAAAGATTACCTAATATGAAATGTTTTTCAATGACAAGTACGTGTGAAACATATTTTTATGATGAATTAATTGTACCACTTCTGCAACGAATGATAAATTTGGAAAAGCTTATTTTAAATTTTGTAGTCAATTGTGGAAAAACATTTATTGATGGAAATAATTTAAAGAAGAATATAATCAGTCATATGCCACGATTAAATATATTTAAATTTAATATTCTTTCAAATATAACTTCATATAATCAAATGGATTTACTTTCAAATGAAGATATGAAAAATACATTCACAAATCTAGGAAATGATTCTGAAATAAATTGTTGTATAGATTATTTTCCAATAAGTAAAAATGGTCAATGTCACATTTACTCGTATCCATATTCATTAACATATTATGATCGAATTACAAATAATTTTTCCGGTGGATTATTTAAATACGTTCACAAAGTATCACTTTTTGATGATCGTCCATTTGAACATGAATTTTTTATTCGTATTGCTCAAGCATTTCCTTTTCTTAAAAAATTAACTATAAATAATTTGATACCACAAAATCGCAAACATAATGAAAATTCAAACAACAACAACAACAACAACAATAATCAAGATTTGCAAATTATTAAATATCCTTATCTTACCGACCTTCGTTTTATTGATGCTCATGATGATTATATCGATCAATTTCTAGTCAATACCAAAACGTGTCTATCAAATTATATTCATACAACCATCGATTATAACTCTCTACAGAGAGTGACAGATAATTTCACAAGAGAGGCAACGCGGACTAATTGTCGTCAATTCGGTGTTCTCATTTTTTGTGATGTATTCGACCTTCCAAAACATATTAAGAGCTATTTTCCTCATGCAGAAATAATTATTTTTTGATTATTTAAATAAATTCAATAGTTGTTGAAACTAATTAATTATAGTTTCTTTTTTATATGATAGGTATCACCGTGTAGTTTTTACTGGGGTTTCATTCTACAATTAGTTTTTTTAGATGTCCTCGTGAAAAAAGATTAAATATTGAAGTTCATTAATAAATTACTAAAACATGTTTATTAAATGATAATAAAATCTTAGAATTCTAGAAATACTACTACTCTTGGAATGATGAGGAAAATAAAAATAAGCATTTCAGGGAGGCTTGAAAAAAAAACATCATTGTTGTATTTTAGCCAAAAGTAAGATCTTTCAGCATCTTTGATGAAGTTTGTTCCTATCAAGAGAAAATTCATGGTAACGCTTATCGGTATGCAAAAAATAGTTAATTGGTTTTCACAAATAAAGAAATTATCTTTTAGTTAAAATTCATTTTGATAAAAATGTTTAATAAGTTGATCTTTAGTTGAATTTAACTAAAAATAAGATTCTATGTTAATATTTTCGAATTTTGTTGAATTTCATGGGAATAACGAAATCAGAATAAATAGCTATGAATTTATTTATTACAAAAATAATCACAGAGAAAACTTTATATTAACTCTTCACAAAACAAATACAATGAGAAAAGAAATGTTCTCAGAGACCGTCAATAGTCTAGGTCAATGTTTTACGTTAAGAGTGAAGCACTAATTTCCATACATTCCACGTCTAATTTTTTGTCTACCTGTCAGGATTATTCGATTGCATGTTTGAATTTTTTCTGCTGAAAGTTCATTGAATGTTTTGGCACTCTTTTCTCTCAATCTTATCGGTAATACTTCCAAGATGTTATAACATTTGATCTCACATGTCGATATTTAACCAGCTAATAACATGATTACAACAATAAAAGCCTCTAATTGTTAATGTGATTAACAAAGTTAGAGAGCAGTGAAAAAACAGCTCGTGTAAATTTTTGATTTTTTGGAAGATTCTACACTTCTGTGAGTAGGGCTCAGTAAAACTAAGAAAATTCTATAAGTATTCGTGTCCATACTTTCGCAGGTAAGACTTATGATCGTATTAGTGAATTTTCGATTTTTGAATAAGCTATTCATGGAAAATTCAAGTACGATATATTTATCCGAAATTTTTCTTGTCGATAGATCTCATAGCCACTTGAGTGTCTTAAAATATTCAAGGCAAGATAAATATGTTTTTCTTGAAATATAGAATGCTCAAAGAATCCTTATATATCACAAGACAAGTTATAAGAGTCAAGCTGTTATATACATATGATATTTCAAGAAAAAATACATTCATTTCACTTGAAGATTTTAGAATATTCTAGTGTATATGGGAAAAGGATCAGGTGAAAACATTGTAATTGAGTTCTCGATGAATAGCTGATTCAGAAATCGAAAACTGACTAAAACGATCTTAAATCTAGCTTGCCAAAGCATGCACACAAACCCTTATGAAGTTTTCTTAGTTTCATTGTCTCCTACTTATAGTCCAAATATGGGATCGAATGGCGTCTGAAAATTGAATATGTTTCCTCGTAAATCCACTGAGTTCTTCGACATCTCTCATAAGATAAACAACAATAACCACATTGGCTAAACGAAAAGAGAAAAAGAATAATAAATAGATTTAGTCTATTTCTCCTAAGATGCTTGAAGATTATCAGCAACATATTCAATATCTGACATGAATATTAAATTAAACGAACTTGCTAGATATCTCTTCCAAGATATTCGACACGTATCAGAAGACTGAAACTGCAGAAAGAAGAGGAAATGAATCTACATGTTTCGATATTTTTAATAAGATAATGAAGAACTATCATGATAACTAAATGAAGAAAGACAAAAATAAAATGATTTTAGTTATTCTTCTTATTTCATAAGACGTTCGATAACTAATAAGAGAACTAAAGTACACAAAGAAAATTTAATAAAACTGATACTTTTTGATTTTTCTCAAATGGTGAAGATTTAACTGATTAACAAAATCACGCATATGCATTTTAATATAACAAGCTTATTAAAGTTTTTTTTTCATTACATGCTGAAAAGTTATAAAGCGAATAAAATCAACAGAAAGAATAGTAGAATTTATTGTTTTATTTTAATTTTCACATAAAAACCTAGAAAATAATCAGAATACCGGGTGGGCCAGGTTGAGTTGCCGTACTGTCCATTGTAATTTTTAATCGTTTAATATATCAGAGATGGACGGGGCAGCCAAAAGTCACACAATCACCACCTTGTGTAAAGTCAGTTTTTCGGAGTCATTTATTCATAAAATTTTCGATGACTTATTATAATTTTCATCGAGTGATCCAGTGAAAACGAGTCAAATTTTTATTTTTATTTTTGTTCGTAGAATCTCCAGCATTTGTCTTAAGTGTTTTTTCGAAGAGACCAGCCATGTAATTCCCTATGAGAATATATAAGGAAATTTCGAATCGGAGAGAAGCATGAAAAAATTCTGCGAGCAATAGTGTGAAACTTCAACATATCTAACTTCCGAAACTTTTTAAGCAAAAATAAACATTTTTCTTTTTTTGATTGATATTTTAGGGATATCAAAAGCGAATTAATCATTTTGTAATTCTGGAAAAGCTCTATTTTTAGACTGTAATAAAAATTTTTTCACATCAGAACATATAACGAAAGATAAGGTTTTCTTTTTCTCAGATTTTATTACAAAAATTGCTTTTTAGGAACAGTAGTTTCCAAATATTGGGAAAATTCGCATGCAACGATTGTAAATGAATTCTTTTAGTTTGTTTTGTTTTATTTTAAAGAAAAATAAATAGCACATGGTATCTAAACGTGAACAGTTGAATACGAATCTTTTTCTATTGAACAGAGCAAATTAAACTCAAATATAGTGGGTTAGAACAAATTTCACTTTATATCACTAGAAAGCACTCATTTCACTGTTGAGGAGAAAGACGTTTGCCTTTTCGATTTTTAATTATGTGCATATAGAAAATAATTTGAATTTTTGTGAAGAAAGGAATATAGAAAGTTGGACACGTTCGAGTTGTGCAGTATCATTTGTGGAATCTTTCCAGATTTCTATTCAATATCAAAAGTCTTTATATATTCTTGTAGAGAAACAGTGCATCTTTTGGTAAAAAATTTCGGACAAATGCTTGAGATTATACGAAGAAAAAGAAAAAATAAAGTTTAGCTCATTTTCTTTAGACAACTCGATATTATATTTCGTGAGATGAAAAAGCATAATTTAAATGTAGGGTAGTCTATAAATAATAACACGACGATAAGAAATTTAAATATTTCTGCTTCCATTCATTCAAACAGACTCATTTTTCTATTGGTAGGAGTTTCTACTTAAATTGTTTTTCCATTCGGATAATGTCAGTAAATTCTACTGTTAAGTATTGTAATTGATATCAAAAAAGCAATTTTATTAGTTATCAAGTAAGAAAAGTATATATGAAATATTGTGTAGAGGATTTTCAGTTATCATTTGACAGAATGCCTTGAAAAAATTTGTGCAAATCTTTGAAATCATACCATATTGATGTACATATGGAAAATTTTCTCAGCTAGTTACTTTGAATGCTGAAACTCGTGCCTGATAACTAAAACACGTATTCGAAAGCCGTTGGCTACCCAGTCGACAAATTTTCAGCAAAACTCGATGCTTCATGTATGAAAATTCGAAATATTTTCATTGTCACCGTTCAAATTGACTGATAAAGATAATTCTTTGTACGTCCATATAATATCATTCAGATTTATTAAAATAATTCTGCTAAATGGCAGGTGAAAATCATCTACACAGTATTTCAAACGTATTTTTCTTACTCCATAACTAGTAAAATTGTTTTGTTGACGTGAACTAAACTACTTAGCAGTAGGATTTACATACATTATCCGAATGGAAAAAAATTGAGTAGAGTTATTTTACTTTTAATTGCCATGTTATTATTTGTAGGCGAGACCCTGTATGCAAAGGTAAAAATTTCATAATAGAAAAAAATGTTAAAAAAACTCAATATTGTCAAGGGACGGGAAAAACGTAAGATTTTGCGACACATTGTCACCGCTCTACCGACGTAGCGGGGCAGGCCGTTGTCATACCGCATCCTATCCGTTTCTGATCTGTTTCATTGATAATATACAATTTTTTTTAAAGTTGCGACATGGAACATCGAATAATTCGTTACATTTAACAGAATATAAGTACATTTTTATTTTCTATATGAATTAGATATTTTCAATATGCTTGTTTTTTGACGATAAATATGCATACAGACTAAGTAAATGAACAACGATCAGTATAAAAAGTACCAATGATGTATGTCATTTATTTTGTATTTTTCCTTGTTATTATATGAATGATACAAAGAATATGGATGGAAGATGTTATTATACAAAGCATAAACTGGTGTTATTATAAAACAAGAAAAAGAGATACTAAGGTTAAAACCATGTTTCTTCTATTTTTCTTTTCAAATTTACGATTGTTCATAGAGGCTAGATTGATTTTGCAAAAGTGAAATCTGATCTTACACTGTGTTTTATTCTATTCGAATAAGATTAAGAATCAATTCATTTTATCAAAATTTCTTCTTTTTCTATCATTTTAACTAATGAAATATGATATAGAAGATTGATTCTCTATTCAAACCGATTAGTTTGTTTGTTAGAAATCATTCGATTCTACGCAATATGAAGAGCATCTTTCTTATTTTCTCTCTCTTAGTATTTTTTGATACAATCAATGCAAACTCTCAAGATCTATTATTAATCAAGGCAAATGCTAAGAGAGTAGTGAAATTGCTAACAAAGATATACACTTCTCAAGCGAAGGCGAATAAGAATCTATTCAATCAATTCTGTCAAGTTGTTAAACAATGTTGTTCACTTCAAGCGTATTCAATTATTCTTTCAACTATCTTTGATGATCTAATTGAGCAAATTGGTAGTGTATGTTTGAATTCGACTATTCATGATGATATACTTAAAAAATGTCCATCAGCAAAAATACTAACTCTTTCAACAACTCGAACCGCCTTGAACAAAGTTTTAAATGATAGTTCTTGGAGTCATTACACAACAGAGCCGTTAGAGAACTATATACCAGCAATGGAGTTCAATAATGATGTATTTTCTAAATGCAGTCCTAGTGAAATGTATGCTTTTACTTGTACGGCGAATAAGAAACTATTACAATCATGTGTTGTTAAAGTCTTTCAACTAAAGTTAACGTCTGAAGGCAAAGAAGCCTACCAAACCTATGCAAAAAACGTGGAAAAATTATACATTCTTATCAGTCGGCGTTTGAAAAAATCAAAAAAACCGTCTAAGTACTCAATATAAACGATTTCAATATCGTCCTTGTGATTATAGTTTAACCAATATAATTATGAACTATTGCATTCTTTTATCTAGAAAAATAATAAAGTAATTTTTTTATTTTAGAATAAATATTGAATTAACTGTTACTTACCTAAAATTGGCGATGCTTTCATTTAAGACGAATGTGTAAATGTGATTATGAGACTATATTTTTCTCTCTGATTCTACTTGTTGTGATAACTAAATAAAGTAAATTAACTTATACTCTTTCTTTCATAAGATGCTTGAATACTATGAGAAGAACTACTTAGAGCATACTAAAAATAGTGGAACAGACATCTTATTTTCACATAGAAGACTTACTATTATTTGATCGCTATTTAACTAATATCATAATAATAAAATAGAGGATGGAAACTGTTTTTGTTGAACAATAGCTCGTACCATTGGATTATAATGGATACGGCATTTGTACATTTCATTTTATTATCACTTAATACATTGTATTAAAATAACAAAACATACTACAAGGTACAGCACGAAGAGTTCTGAAATTTTATAAAGGATCACTTGTTCTATAGTTGCACATTTGATTTTTAAAATGAATAAAACTCTGAGCGACTAAATCTCAACATTGCGAAAAGAAGATTTTTTTCCTCGTAAAAGACAAATTCTTTTCATCTTTTTATAATCTGGTATGCTTTTTTAGAAAAAGCAGAATACACTACAAGATGCAGCGTGAAAAGCCCTACAATTTAGAAAGAACAATTATACAAAGATGAAATAGAAAATAAATGAATTCGTTTTTTATCAGAAAAAAATCTATATTATAATAGACAACTGTTTTTTTTGAGTTCTTCTTCAGGAACTTTCAACTAATTAGTCGCAGAACGTAAAATAATTTACATATATGTGTATAATCGTCGTATATATCTACTCAATATGCATATATATATAAACATATAGAGTAGAGTGGGGTAATTGCAAACAAAAAATCATTCTTTTCACTTGTAACTATCATAATTCGGTCATTTTTTGCAATTTTTTTCCACTTTTTTTCTGGCGTGTAAAGAAATGTCAGTTCTATAATCTTATCTAAAAATTATTAAAAAATAACTACCCAAACTTGTTCAATCGCATTTTTTCTAGTTGTACCTACAAATTATTTGCAATTACTTCACATGGGGTAATTGCACACATACACAGAAAGAATGGAGCATATGCAAACATCTATATAAAATTGCTGGAAAATTTGAAATATGATTTAAATCAGTTTCTGATCAAGGTAAAGGTATTACAAAAAATGTTCGCTACCAAAAAGGTGTATACGATCAATGTCCAGAGATGTAGAGCAATTCTCACTTATTTATTATTTAAAATATATCGTAATACAGATAAAGAGATATATGGATGATTCTATGGATAGTGTTTTTTAAAGCTAGATGCAAGAATTTAGGATCAGCATATAGAAAAATATATTAGCACAAGCTTAATATGCTGTTCATTTATTACTTATAATAGACAAGAAGTACATGTATTTCATAGATAAATAAAAACGAAATTAAATTGTGTAAAAGTACAAATATATACATAACAATTTAATGAAGAATAACACAATACATAGAATGATAAATGAAAAAAAGATATTTTAAGTGTCTTTTTTAAGTTCTATAGATTATATTGCCATTGAGAATATTGTTGACATCTATTGTTGTATTGACAATTATTACAAACAAATCCAGAACTGTTGTTGAAGCCAACACATTGCCAGCATATAACAAGATTGCATTGAGTACAATTATTGTTTGCTTCCCACGGTTACAAGTCTTGGAAACATTGATGACATCGAAACATAACTAAGGATGATAAATTTTGTAATGGTTGACAGGCTGTTGTATGAGTAACAGATGACAAATTGTTGACTCGAAGGTGATTGGAGCTCAATGATAAATTTCCAGCGTTAATTACATTACCAATTGTTTGGTCGATATTGTGTAATTGACGTTCGTTGTAAGAAGATTGATTATTATTTACTGAACTAGATGCATTTAATGAATTATCAGTTGTC
Source organism: Macrotrachela quadricornifera (assembly GCA_022393335.1). Taxonomy (NCBI): domain Eukaryota; kingdom Metazoa; phylum Rotifera; class Eurotatoria; order Philodinida; family Philodinidae; genus Macrotrachela; species Macrotrachela quadricornifera. The sequence goes on from JAJEKB010019477.1 coordinate 417,677, forward strand.
GTTTATTTTTTTGATGTTTTTCGTTCTACTTGCTACTTTTGTTTTTTTCTTTTTGATGCTATTTAATGCCAACTCGTCGAGATCCGTCACAGTAGTTCCAAATTCTCGAGATAGAAGCCGTTTTTTTAGAAGTAATATTTTCGTTTGAAAAAAAAAAATTTTCCAGTATTTTTTTAAATAGCTGATAAAGAATCTCTTTCTATAGAAAAATTAAAATAATTTTTTTTTTGGAGAAAACATTTTACTTTACCTTTATCCATTGAATTAGATAGAGACGAGGCATCACCTGGTGCATTTGATGATATGGCTAATGAAATATCGGTTGAATTCGAAAGAGTAATAGATGTATTAAAATCCCGTGATTCCCTTGATATTTGTGCAATTTCTTGTATTACATTGTTTAATTGGTGAATAGCTGTTGCTGTTCCATCAGATGTAGTTGTTACATGTTGATTTGAAGAAGAACTTGTATTAAAACCTGAAGATGGGTTTTTATCGTAATTCGAGTTCAAAGTATTTTCTAATAAAAAATTAAAAAAATAGAAAAATTGATCTGCCAGACCTCGTAATGATCAAATTAAGATTACCTGCATATAACATTCTAGCTGATGAATATTTGACTAATCGGTTTCGTTTGATTGTCGTTGAAGTAGTAGATGTTAAATAATTAGGTTGAGAAGGCCCATCAAACTTAATGGATAATGATCAAGGGGGAAAAAGCGCGACTTCAATACTTCGAAGTACAAGTGAAGTACGAGTGAAGTACGATGAAGTATGAGTGAAGTACAGCTGAAGTACAAGTGAAGTACGGTGAAGTACAAGTGAAGTATATGAAGTATTGAAGTCGCGCTTTTTCCCCCTTGAATATTATCTATTAAAGGATTACATTTATGATCAATCAATATTGATTTATACTTTTTTGTTTAAAAAAAATCATAAAGAATACGTTTTCTCTAAGAGATTATCTATAAAAAAACATCTCATATAATCACTATTTTTCACAATGTTTATTAGATGCTGATATACTTTTAATTAGTCAGATTTTAAATCTGACAATTTTTGAAATAGCATTGATATATCTATCTTTTATATAAATTATTCATTCATACAGAATGTGTTATAGATTTCAGACAAGTTGCTCTTTTGAAAATACTATTGAAAATAGATATAACTTAAAAAATTCATTAAAAGTATGTCAAAAATTATAATAAACACCCGTATGAGAGATGCATTAGAACTGAAATGAAGAAAAGATTTTATTGAGTACATGTGCAAAATAAGTATATTTTTGGTCTCACTATCACTTTGATTGATAAGTGCAATACATTAATGGATTGTGATAATATGCTTATTTTGCATCTAACGATCGATTGAATAATATAACAAATCTATTGATTACTCAAAAATGTATTGAAGTATAACCTATCAATTATATCTATATCTCTATTTTGAACGTGTATTGACAATTTTGATAATTTCATCGACTGGAAACATCAGTTTAGTAACCTGAAAAATCCATATTTACTTGTATTATAGATCTGTTATAGTCATAAAAAGTATCATGTAGACGTTTCTATCTATAAAAAAATGTTTGAATATCTTGCAAAGATAATACTTTTAATATACTGTATTGATGTGACACACGTTTTTGACACGATTGTCGATACAATACACAACATCAAAGATATTTATTGCAGGGTTAAATCATCTGCATGTTAAAAGTCACTTTTCAATTATCAAGTTCTAGTTCATACATTTCTATTTACTTTCTTCTGATATATGCGCTTTTTTCATTTTCTTTCTCTTTTCTTCTTTTCTATATATCATATTGTATACTTTGGTTTTTCTATTCTTAATTATCATATATGTTGGTCTTTTCTTTTCTTTCTCTGGGTCATCTTTTCATATGTATTATGTTTGATAGGATTTATCCCAATCATATGATGGGCATTTTCTAAAGATGTATCATTCACTATCCTATATATAGTTGGTGGTTTTTAATTAATAAACAGAAATATATATGGCTATATTCATTTCATTTTATCATCCAATCAACGATCTAAAGTTAGTCACCTATCGTGACTCTTTCCGTTTATATTCTTAACATAATCATTCCATTTTCTTTTAAGAAAAACCATAATGACTCATACACAATCTATTTTACTGTTTATTTTCAACAAAAAAATTTAATAACTTGAAGTCTTTTTTACATTTTCACCTACGATATAAGTTCGTTGTTTGGTTTGTTATCTTTTGTATGCCAGACAAGACAAATATAGTCAGACGAGTAAAAGCACAAAAAAATCATCACATAATAAAGTTTTTTTGTTCTTTCACCAGTGAAGTATGCCTGGACGGAAAGAATAATCATAGCTGACATTTCTCGCCCAAAGAGGAAAAAAATATCTAATTTTTAATGTCGACACATAAAATACGTGCTGTAAGATCAATAATTTTAGAACTATTAGAGTTTTTCAAAAGACTTGACTGATCACTTTTAAATACGACACCAGCGGCTCCTATACAAAATGAATTTGTAGTTACATAAAGAACATCTATTGTTTTTTTGTACTGATTACACAAAATACAGAAATTTTTATTTAGTTGCGTTAGTGAAATATAAATATGTTCCGCAGTTCTATGTTAAGTTAATTTAGGAGAAAAATAATTTTATATCTTTGCAGCAACATTTTACACATAATTTATTATTTGTATAAAAATTCCCAACCATACGCTGCATTTTTTTTTATTGTAAAGACAGACGCGTAGTCTTTTTACTTCTTTTTATTAAACGAGAAGGAAAGAAAAAAAACATCGTAAATTACATTTTTTTTAATTCTGGGTTTTTTTTTGCTTCGTTCTCCTTACTAACTCACACTGTTCGTTTATTCTTATTTTCTTCACAAATGGAATTTTTTCAACAAAGTTTGCGTTATATATGTGTTAGTAGTAAGATATTACTTTCCAAGTTTTTATTATAATTATTTAACGAAAAGTCCTAAGTGCTAGTCAATTAACATAACTGATAAGTTTCAAATATATACTTTTTTGTCATATTTTAGATTTTTGTAAATTCTAAAAACAATCAGTGAAATGAGCTTCGTAAAAAAACTCTACGATAAATATGTTAATCGGGAAAAGTTAACTAAGCCAGCTGTTCTAGCTGGTCATGTTTTCGACGAAGACAGTGAAGATGCATTATTTTTTGATTCAGTTTTTGCACATTTTGAAAATTTTGATCAAGCAAATCTAGTCGAAAGAAATAAAGCCTTTTCGAATGATGTGGAATTTATTATTCAATGCGTAATAGAAAGTTTATCGTCACACGAATCGTCTAAAAAGTTTGCCACTCGTATCGATTCTTATCTATATATATATCGTCGAATAGAAGAATATCTAATAATGATAAAACAATCATCGTATTTAGTATGGGGCTGGGACAACGCTATGAAACACTTGAAAGACAAAATATTTGAAGCATTATCACAGGTATTTATGAAAAACAAGGGTTTGCAACCGAATCTTTGTATAAAAAATAAAGATCTATTAAAAAAAATGAATATTATTCAACATTTAATGTCAATGACAAAAGTAGATGATCAGACGATACATACATTTTTTGTTTTAAGTAAATTATCGCTTCAATCATCACTTATAATAGATGATCATCTGCAATGGAAAAATATTATATCTAATATACAATATTTTGGAATGACTTTACAAGAATTTATTTCCATTTATATCAGTTATGAACTAGCATTTCGTCATTTTCCTTTTGATCTACCAGGATTTATTGAGCTTATTAGGAAAATTCATCCATCAAAACAATCTGGAGAATCACCATTTGTAATTTTTATGCGTCTTTGTAAAGATTTAAATTTGAAATTAGAAGAATTTTTCGAACAATATCGACTAATTTTTGAGAATGGTGTCAAACAAAAAGTATATACATCTCAACAAATCGGTAACTTATTTAATTTAATTGGTCGTCATGATCGTATTTTCGATGTTTATTTTTCAATATATGCTTCAAGCGTAGATATGGATTATCTATGGACTATGTTTCTTTATGTATGTGCAAACAGTGAATTTAATGAAATTATTCAAAAACATCTCGTTTCAAGACTTAGTTTTCGTATTACAAGCGCCACTACCGACGAATTTCTGCGCTACACAGAATTGGCTAAGCATTCTATGACAAAGATAAAACAAGAATATCATGCACGTTTCGTAAGAACCTGTGAAAAAATATTTGATGCCTTTATCAACAAACAACTTAACGATGAACGATATTATCATCGATTTTCCCAGTTAGAGCTAAAAAAATTCTTAAATATTAGTATCGATTTTTCGTCAACACACAATCTACAGCAACTATCTTGTTTGCTTATTATTCGTCGTCTATTATTTCACAATGATATTCGTGCAAGGAATGTAGCAGACAAAATCAAAGATCTATTTAGAAAATTAAATGATTTTGATCAGGATTTGTGCGAAAAGAATGATCCAGCATTCATCATTCAGGATGAATGGTTACAAGAATATCTTTTATCTTTTCCTGAAGATTTTTTATACAATTTTGATCAACATACTTATAATCATTTATGCGGCAATCATCAAAACAATCGTTGGACAATATATATTTGGAAAAGATTAATACATTTAAGTATTCTTAAATCAAAAACTGAAAACATAAATGAAATGCTTTTGAAATTAAACCATTGGATGACCGTAGTCAAACATAATGTCTACGATATTAATGATACTTTGACCAACATATTAGTTATCGGTCTGTTTGAGCTTATCATTACCAAATATACAAAATCTATTTTATCACTTCCAAATATCGAATCTATCATTAATTTTATTCTACACGCTCGACAAGAACAATTGCATGAACTCGATACAAAACAAGTAGATGAATTTGTTCAAAATGGGCAAAGAACAGTTGAACAACTTTTACTACTACAGGGCAAGTATATTTACGAAATAGATTTTTTTATCCTTGGCAATAGATGGTATTGAAATTTTGAGGAGACATATATGGGAATTTGAGAAATGGCTATTCCAGAATATCATGCTGTGGTTTAAATAATTATTCTCAGCGTTTATTTATTGTTTAGTGTGTCCTCAGACTGTTAAATATCTCAACATCGAATAGTGCACTCTTAAGAATGGTTCAGAAAAAAACAAGATAAAATCCGTTTACAATTACAGCTTTCACGAAATAATAAGAGAATTCATTCTCTTATGCACTTCTAGAATAATTTGAAATGAAGCTGAGATTGCCACAGGCTAGTATAAGTCAGGAATGTTAGTCTCGCTTACAGGCTATAAGACCGGGCATAGTTTTAAAATCTTACTCTGGTCATAATCAGTTCTAATAACAGAGGATCAAATGAGAAGACAAAAATTGTTGACCTAAATAGGTATGAATAGAACGAACGCTTGTCGCAGCCAATATCAGATCGAAATCAGAGTCGCTAGATTTGGCATTGACCCGACACGGAGTTGCTAGTAGTTGTCTAATATAATCATTTCTATATTTGAATAATTAAACCTGTACATTAGAACATATCATTTGTTTCTTTTTACTTTAGGTACTTGCATAAAATATCTTGACCTATTGAATCCATCAATTGTGTATTGTTTTCTTCAATTTACGGATATAAAACAAACATTATTATCAGTAAATCCACAGATATACAAATTTCCTCCTACCACAGCAAAAATTGAGTCTATTGTATCATCGATACCAAAAGATATTAATATCACAAACATTGATATAAAAGAAAAATATTTTGAAAATTTCATTGTACAAGTGAATGAATGGCTTCGATGGTTTGACAAATTCCTATTAATATTTTTACATGTTGTGGGATGGTTGAAAAATTGGAATGTAAATGGAGCTGTTCAATTATTTAATGATATGCATACAGCGAGAGATAGCTCATCAATCACTATTATTCAAATGAAAACAATAGTTGAGAAAACATTGAAACTTCTTCGACCTTTTAATGACCTTCGACGACTTTGTCATCTATTCAATTGTTTAACATCATTTCAAATAATTGATTCTGGTGCATTGAATAATCAAATTGATTCTACAAATTTTATTCGCGAATTAAAACGATTCCAACCTAATAACTCATTCACAGTAGAACAACAACATAATTTGGAACATATAGTTGTATTTAATGATCGGCAAAAAGTTCAATGGTATATTGCTAGTGAAAAACTTCCATGCAATATACAGATTAAACATCAAACAAATGAATTATATGATGACACTAGAATATTATTTGAGAAAGAAAAAGTTCCTATTGATAAACATGTTCTACAAGGTGAATTCGAAACACAACGAGCTGGTCAATTAATGATTATGATCAACAATGAACAAATGCGCGTATCACGTACTATATGGTATCGAATAATCCAGACTTCATTATCGACTTGTCATTTATTTCATGGTATATTTAACATGTTTTATCAATCATACTATAATGAATCAACAGAAATAATTACAGAAGGACAAATCAGTGATCTACTTGACAAAGTATTTGGATTTATTGATAGCCTCTTGGATGGTAGTGTAAGTTTAAGTGACATGGCCGAACTTAAAACAGTTTTTTGTGATAAGAATATTCATGTACGAGAAGAAGTTAAAAAACTTTTCACTAATCGTTCCTCCGAACAAGAATCAACCAAACGACGTACAACAACGATAGTTACAGCACCAAATATTCCTACTGATAAACAAATTGAACAAGTTTGTGAATGGCTTCAAATTTATCAATATTATAGTCATATAAATATAATAATAAATTGTATTGAAGCATTTGATATTCTACCAATGGATAGTGATGATGGATTAATTAATCATCTTCAACGTTTACGAGATGAAAATTGTTCTCTGAGAGAAATTACACAAGCTTATCAAATTGTAAAACAACAGTTTCGAAATTTATCAAGTCAACATTTACAATTAATTAAAACAGCACTTGAATGTTCAGCTGTTATACAAATGATGAAAAAATCTGATTTATATTCTCCTCATGGACATCGTCGATTTCAAGAATTACGAGATAATTTAACAACACAATTTCAACTTCAAGAACGTAATAATATGATTCTCAATTCATGGATTATTGCTTATGAATTATGTGAACCATTTGTTCTCAAAGCAAAAAATTTTGACGAATTTGTTGATCGTTTTAATCGTTTATCAAACTTTGAAGAAAATTCTGTAAAACATCTACAAAGTAAGATAGTTACATATTTAATCAAATAAATCATTTTCTGAGCGTATCGACTAACCAAACTATTATCTGTTTCAAAATAGAAAGCATCTCACGATTTTTTGAATAACTTTTGATAGGAACACGATAGAGACCTGCGGTTCTCACCATTAGAAAGAGAAATATTTGGAGCATTGAAACATTTCAACTCGATTTTCCTTACTTTGTTAGAAATCAAGGTTTTTGCAAGATTGTGGTTTTCAAATTTTCCATTACCGTTTTGATTCCGAGGATGCCAATTAATGCCTTAAAATATCTGATTTTTAACCTACTCAGTGCTTCTTATGAACTTTCAGATGTCAAGTCAACGAATATAAGCTTTTCAAATACCTTAAGTATTATGGCATCATAAATACTGATTTATCACTTCTCATTCGCAAGGGTGTTGAATCCATGAAACAGTAGAAATGATGCCATAATACCTAGGATATTTGAAAAGCTTATATTTGTTGATTTGGCCATCTGAAAGTTCATAAGAAGCACTGAGTAGGTTAAAAATCAGGTATTTTAGGGCATTAATTGGCATCCTCAGAATCAAAACGGTAATGGAAAATTTGAAAACCACAGCCTTGCAAAAACCTCGATTTCGAACAAAGCAGAAAGAAATCGAGTTGAAATGTTTCAATGCTCCAAATATTTCTCTGTCTAATGATGAAAACCGAAAGTCTCTATCTTTTTCCTATCACGAGTTATTCAAAAAATCGTGAGATGCCTTCTATTTTGAAACAGATAGTAGTATATTATTTTAAGAATATTTTTGATAGTCTCTACATATTTTCTCTTCTACTAAAAAATGAATGAAATATGTACACCAATCTTTCCTAATTTAGTATATTTATTAATAAGAAAAAAAAATTATAGAATAATTTTTTTTCTTTTCATATTTTAGTTGTCAATGAAAATGTACAAATTATTAATATGTGGTTATCAGCAGAAGAAACAACTGTATTAGATAATGCTTTTATAACAATGGAACATTTATATAAAACTGGTACAGTAAAAATACGTCTTAGACATTTAATGAATGAAGAATCTTATTTTGAAATTGGATATACAATTAAAAAAATTCAAACTGATGGATCACAAGGAATTTCTTCAGAAGAAAATCATAAATCTGAAATAATTAAATTTATATTATCTATGAGTGATATTGATGATCATAAACGTCAATTAACATTTTGTAATGTTGATTTACAAGAAAATATGTTTTATAAAAAAATCTTATTAAATGAACAATTAAAATTATTAAAAATTGTCGAAAATATTTATAAAATATTTATTAAATTAGAAATGGCTGGTCATCCGGATTATCAACTTAGAGAAGAAGATTATGAAATACATGATCGAACTGGTAAGAAATTAAAGAAAAAAAAACAAACAAACTAATAATTTATTTTATTTATTTACTAATAGGTGAAATTGAAACTATACTCATAGATCTTCGAAATAATCATCATATTCGAGAAGATCGATTAAAACGTGCAATAAAAACTCGTACAGATAATTTAGAATTAATCTATCGTACATTAGAAACTGCATATGATATGTGGATTACAAATTTAGAACGATATAGACAAGATAATCCATTATTAAATTTATATTCTAATCGTCAAATAATGATTCTTATTATTTTATTAACAACATCAACAATACAAAATCAAATAAAATGTCATTTTTTAGAAAAATTATCATTATCAAAAGATGTTATTTATCATAAAGAAAAAGAATTTCAATTAACTATTCAATGTTTAATACATTATTTACGTTCATTAAAAATGCATGATTGTAATCTTTCTGAAATGAATATTTCAAATTTTTATCAAATATATAAAATTGAATCAAATTCAAATATTGAAACATGTCTTAAAAAATTATCTCAATTTCTACGAGATATATTTAATAATGGAAAAGAATTATTTCAAAAAAATATCTTAATTAATGAAAATCAACAATATCTGGTTACACCAAATACCATAAAATATACATCTGAAAAAAATCCATTAGAACATGATCTTGATATGGATACTTGTTGTATACTATTAAATCTATTTAATAATCGATTACCATCTTCTTATCAAATATTATGGTGTTCAATTGCTACTGAAGATGATATTCGTTTATTTTTTTCACGTATACGAACATTTCGTTATTTAATATTTGTTATAATGGATATTGATAAAATGCATCATCGTCTTCGAGAATTTCTATTAAATGAACAAGATGCATTAACACGACAAGAACAATCACATGGATCTGTTTATTATTTTTCACGAGAATTAACAATAAATCGAAAAGGTTTAAGACCATATCATATTTTACCTAAATATAAAGATTCTCATCAAACTTATACAAAAATATTTCAATTATTTCAACAAAATAATTGGATACAACCACAAATTCAAATTATTTATGGTATAGCTGGTATTGGTAAGTTTTATTTCTATATTTAATTTAATTCTATATTTTAATAAATATTTATTTTTAAAGGTAAAACTCATCGTATAAATACAAAATATAAAGATGAAGATACATCATGTTTTAGTATAAATGATACATTAAATTTATCATCATTAATAAATTCATTTCTATCATATGATTCTAAATTAATAAATAATAATCCATCAATATCTTTTAATATATCAATTCATGCACCATTTGAAGAATTAAATCGTACATTATTATCATTATTTATTTGTGGATCATTAATAGATGGAAATACTGGTTTAACATTTTCTTTATCAGAAAATAAACAATGGAAATTTTTTATTGAAATTCCACATACAGATAAATATCATATGACAATTAAAGAAAATTTTGATCGAATTTTACCTATTTTATCAATTATATCACCATATACATTAGAAGAAATAACAGATAAAAATTATCAATTATATATTGGTGAAGAAGAAGAACTTGTTGCAAGATTTTTAAAAGCTTATGAAAATCGAACAATTGATCGTTTACTTACAATAGATGAAACTGGTAATGAAGAACCTGTTGATTTTGAACAATTAACAAATCCTGATGAATGTCGTCATTATATTTATAATTGTATTCAAAAATATGCTCCTGAATTACCAAGAAATAAAATATCTGAACTTTCTTTTACGAAATTTTTATATCGTCGTATACGATTTTTTACTGGTCATTATTATCGTCTTAATATGACTGTTAAACATCTTGGTACAGCAGCTATGAAACAAATGATTAATGAAGCTAAATATTTAGCTCATATTAATTTTCGATATAATGATTATCCACGTATATATCTTGTTTATGATCCTTATTTTTCTTTATATTTATTACATAATGATTGGAATAATGTTTCATTTGAATTAAAACATCTTTTTAATAATAAAAATCCTTCAATTAGATCAGAATTTCAAAATAAAGATTATTATGCTAAATGTTTATCATGGTTAATTGATATAAAATATGATGATTTTATTAAAATAATGAATGAAACAAAATTTATTTTAACGGAAAATTTTGCCTATAAATTATTTCATGTTCATGAAAGAAAATTAACAAGATTATCATTAATTATTGAAGGTGATACTGGTGTTGGTAAAACATTTCTTCTTAAATTCTATTCATTATTATTAAATTCAAATATGATTAATGCTCCAGTTCATGATACTATTGCTCCACGTATACGTGAACGTCTTAGTTTATGGTTGTTAACTGTCATTATTGATGGTATATTAGAGAATGAAACAAATTTATTGAATATATTTCTTCAACGAATTAAACCAAAATTAATGGGATTTGATGATGAACAAGTAGATGAAGGAGAAGTAGCAAATTTCTATCGTCCTCATATACAAACATTTGAAGATGATAATGAAAAATTAATACATCATGAATCATTACCAATTATTGCACCTCCACTAATGCAACAAGCTTTACCACTGGTAACAGTAGTAGATTTAGTTGATCTTCCATTATTAAATGAGATAAAAACATCATTAGGAAATTATGAATATGATAATGATATTTTACGATATATTTGGAAAACAATTATGATTGTTTCAAGTGAAAATGCAATGAATATTACTGAAAAACTTATTGTTTCATTACATGAATATGTTACATCACAATTAGTCGATTTTCCAATGATTGAAGCTAGTTTTCATCTTCAAACTTTACTTAATAAATCATATTCATCAACAATTCAAACATCAATGGAAATATTTAATGAATATTTAATTCATACACAAATAAAATCATTATTCTATCGTCTTTTATTACATCCAGGTATAACTGAAGAACAACTTGAACAATTTATGTCACCTATTTGTCAATTAGCACGAGAATTACCTAATATTGAATTAGTCATATTCTTTGATGAAGTTAATACTTCATCATGTCTTGGACTTTTTAAAGAAATGTTTATGGATCGAACAATGCATGGAAATAATTTACCAAAAAATATCTTTTTTACTGCTGCTATTAATCCATTAATTTCATCTACTGATGATACTGCTGTTCATCGACGAGATTATCTTGTACATCAATTACCACAAGCATTAGAAAATTTAAAAGTTTCATATGGAGCATTAGAATCAACATCATTAAGAGAATATATTATTAAGAAAATTAAAATGTTTCATATTAATTCTACAAATAATCATCAAATATCAATGCCATTAGAGGATTATGCTCAAGAGATGCTTGCTGAATCAATTCTTAATGCACAAGATTTTTGTGAACATCATCTTGGTAAATATATGCATACTATTTCACTTTTATTAATGTAGTAATATGTCAGCTCTGAGTTGGACTACCTATGTGAAAGAGCATCTAAGAAAGTGTAAAGAAGTAAAAGAAGCATTGTTACATTAGAAATCTGTATTGCAGTTATCTTAATGCTTCCTACACATTGTCTTTCAGAGCCCCAAATGAACCGAACTTTTCTGGTTCGAGTTCGGTTCGGTTCGTTTTTCAAAATATCGGTTCGAGTTCGGTTCGGTTCGATTCGTTTTTCAAAATATCGGTTCGAGTTCGGTTCGGTTCGGGTCGGCAAAAATAATGTAAAAAAGCTGTATATCAGTATTCTAACGGCAGATAATCGCTTATTTTAACTACCCTTTCACCGGTGACCCGTTTGAGAGTAATGAAAACATTTTTTTGAGTATGTAAGGCGACTTTTAAAAACTGAGAACTGCTATCGATCCAGACCGGGCCAAGATTGCCCGGTTCGAGTCCGGTTCGGTTCGATTAAGTTTTCAAAAGATCGGCTCGGATTCGGTTC
>JAJEKB010019477.1:430238-446040 GCA_022393335.1 Macrotrachela quadricornifera
CGGTTCGGTTCGATTAAGTTTTCAAAAGATCGGCTCGGATTCGGTTCGGTTCGATTAAGTTTTCAAAAGATCGGTCCGGATTCGGTTCGGTTCGATTGAGTTTAAAAAAAGTCGGTTCGGGTTCGGTTCGGTTCGATTGAGTTTAAAAAAAGTCGGTTCGGGTTCGGTTCGATTGAGTTTAAAAAAGTCGGTTCGGGTTCGGTTCGGTTCGATTGAGTTTTCAAAAGATCAGTTCGGGTTCGGTTCGGTTCGACTCGAACCGAACTGAGTCGAACCAGTTCGGTTCGTTTTCGGGCTCTGTTGTCTTTCACAAGCTGGAAAAAAGTATAATGTGACAATGGTTTTATATTATATGAAAACATATTTCTAATGATTATTTTACTTTTTCTTTTAGGACGAAATTCTGTATCACAACGAGAAATTCAACGATGTTTTAATTTAATTGAATTTTTTTGGAAAATGCGATTTGATGATGAAATCGAAGGTGGTAATGATTTATATCAACCAAATCCTGTACGATGTATTGCATTATCATTAGCATTAATATATTATTTTCGACTTCCAACAGAAGAAGATAATATACAACGAAAAGATAAACAAACACCACCACGTGAATTACTTGCAAAATTACTTGCTCGAACAATACCAGATTTTATTGATATTATTGATAAAGAATTAGATAAATTTGTTAATACGAATAATTTTGTTATTCCTCATGGTGTTGCTATTAATCGAGCTGTATGTATTATATTACGAATTAATTGATAGATCGAATATTTTTGCTTATTTTTGAATTACTTGAAAATATTTTTAGACAGAATAAAATCTTATATTATTTTATAGGTTCGTGAACATATATTCTCTATTATTGTTAGCATTGTTACTCGAACACCTTTATGTATAATAGGTGCACCAGGTTAGTTAATAAAACATTTATTTTCATATAAAAGAAATATTTTATTGCAGGTCAATCAAAAACTTTATCATTTCAAATTGTTTTACAAAATTTACAAGGTTCACAATTATCAATGAAACCATTTTGTAAACGTTTACCAGCTATTGATCCATTCTTTTGTCTTGGATCAAAATATAGTCGTTCACAAGATATAGCTTATATATTCGAACGAGCAATTAAACGTGAACAACAATATGAACAAAATCGTATGAATACACGATGCGTATGTATTTAATATATATATATTTAATTAATTAATTTCTTTAAATTAATTTATATAGGTTGTCTTCTTGGATGAAGCATCATTACCTGATGAAAAAAAAATGGTATTAAAAGTTTTACATCCTTATTTAGATGAATGTAAAGTTGCATTTGTTGCTGTTGCTAATAAATCATTTGATGCTGCTAATGCCAATAGAATGATTTGTGTTTATCGTTCATTACCATCAGAAGATGATCAAAAAATTTTAGCATATGGTTGTCTTGGTCTTCAAATAGAAGGTAATCAACAAGCAATAGATAAACGTCTTCAATCAATTATTTATGGTCTATGTCAAGGTTATCGTCGAATATTAAATACATCGAGTATTCCTCATATTTATCATGATCGGGATTTTATTTATATGTTAAGAGAATTACGTTTTGAATTAACATCAATGATAGATGATCAAGAAACCCGTATTGCCGGTATAACACCATCAAGTCTTTTACGAGCACTTGAAGATAATTTTAATGGAATAAAACGAGATGAATTTGAAAAAGTTATAGAAATATTTTTTCAAGCTGTTCAAGAACAATGTTCAGATTTTCATTTACCATTAAATCGTCGTAATGTTCCAACTATTCTTCATGAATCAATGAAACTTGATTCAGTTCGACGTCGTCTTTATGGTCGATATAAATTAATCATAGATGAATCAGAAGATGAAAGTGCTGTTCGTTTACTTTCACAAAGTGAAATTATTAATTTAGATCCAAATCGTACGACTGTTTTTCGAATGTCAGATTTTTCTGATGATATTCATAATGAATTACGTAATGTTGAAATATTATCAACAATAAAATTATGTATGGAAACAGGTAAAACAGTATTAATGGTTAATACAGGACGTATTCATGGTTCACTTTATGATGTTTTTAATCAAAATTTTTCTATAATGGCAACAGGTGATATGAGAAAAATTTTTTCAAAAGTTGCGATTGGTCCTAAAACAATCGATGTTATTGTTCATGAAGATTTTCAATGTATTGTACATATTAAACGTAGTGAATTTAAAGATATTCCAGCACCATTTCTTAGTCGTTTTCAAAAATATTCATTAAGTGTAAAGGATTTTTATCGTATACAATATGAACAACTATCTTTAAATGAACAAATAATTCTGAAAAATATTGAAGAAAAATTATATACATTTATTCAACATTTTGGACAACAATATTTTTATGGTTTTAATGATAATACATTATATTCTTGTTTATTATCAATAATTAAATATAATGAAAATGAACATAATTATTTTCTTAATATTCATCAATATTATACACAATTAACAATTAAATCTAAAATATTTATTGAACAAAATTCTAATGATATTCAACAATGTATATTACGTTTAATTTTATCAAAATTAATTCAACTTGTTTCACCTGAATCAATTATACTTAAATTACCAACATTTGAAGATAAAATAGCTCGATGGTTATGTACAAATTATTTTCATCAACAAGAACATTTTCATATTGAAAATTTTATACAAAAATTAATATCAAATCCAACAAATGATATTCAAAATGATGATTTATTTTCTATAAATGATACACAAATACAAAAATCTAATGATATTAATATTACAAGAAAAGTTATCATTTTTACACGTACATCATCCTATATTATGGGTCTTAATGAACAATCAAATCATGAACTATTTAATGGAATAAATAATAATATACATACAGATAATAATGAAAATATTGATATACTTAATTTGGTAAGTTATTATATTTTAATTTTCTTAAGTTAAAGATGATCGTTGTATACTGAAATGTTCAAAGTGATCCTAGAGCGATACGATTTTTCCGAAAAATCGATATAACTTCCTCACTATAAAAGATACAGAACTCGGACTCGTTTTGAATTAAAGCTAAGTCAGTACACAGTTTTAGTCCGGATAGAATTTTGAAATTTTTTCCATTCATTTTTTTATGAGCATTTAAGTAAAATGACCCGTAAAGTCATCGCAAAAAAGCTGTGCTCTAAAGACAGTAAATTTTGTTTTTCTCAATTCACGAACCAAATATAAAAAAAGTTTGTTTTCCTCTAAAGCTTTTAAACAAGAACAAATTATTGTTTATAGATCAAGTTTGGAGAGAGAAGTTCGAATTTTTTCTAATAAAAAACACTGTTTTGAAAAAGAAATCATATCAAAACAGCGTACATACAATCAATGCAAGTCTACTTATTATAAAATCTAACAGCTGACGTAAACGAACATTATCCGTCACACTTAGATTTTTTAAACTTCTGTACATTCTTTAAGAGCAAATTTCGATGCATTTTCCTATAATAAAAACCTAAATTTTAATGTTTTATTAAAAATACGATTTTCCTGAAGAAGAATTATCTAATTAAAAAAAAGAAACAATTATATTCTTTAGGCTGTTATTGAAAATTCTGCTGAATTAGAAGAAAAATTTCAATTATATGAAAAAAATGAAAAAAAGAATGTATTAATTATTATAATTAATGCAAGAATTGGTCAACAACGTTTACATATTCCATATGTTCGACAATTAATTGATAAAACAGAATATTCATGTAATATAATTAATAAAAAACAAGAAAAATATTTTCTTATGCTTATACATTCCCCATCACAAGAATTATATCATCAATCATCATTTCCATCAATATTTTTACATAATTGGGATTTTTATTTTTTTGATAGTTGTACACCAGGTAGTGCATTTCATCTTCAAAAAATGTTACAAATTTTATCATCATCTATTGATCAACAACAACAAGATTCATTTGATAATATTTTATGTGATTTAAATACATTATTTGATGATTGTTTATGGGATTTTTGTTCACGTATTCAAATAATTCTTCAAGAATTACCAGAATATATATTTAAAGATAAATTAGCATATGAATTTTATCAACGTCAAACAAATACATTACGACGTGTACATTGTTTAAAACAAATATTTCAACGATCAATACAATTACAAAAACATATTGTTAATATATATCATGAACATTTATCAAATAAAAAAGATTCATCAAAAAAAATTTATAATTTAATTTATCAAATATCAAAAGATATTTTATGTGGAAAAAAATTTGATGGTCTTGTTGAATCAATACAATCACAAACACGAATTTCATTTACAAATTTTGTATCAAATATTTTAAAATTTATTATTAATGATTATGGTTTAGATACATTATCAACATTATCTAATATTCGAAATGGTTATGATTCAATGTTACAATTAATTGATTATTCATCTTTTTCAATAGATGATGATGATAAAGATACAATATTACCTGTAAATCAAGGAATATTTCAACTTGTTAGTCATTATGCTTGTATACCACAAACACCACTTTATCATTTATTTCATCAACGTATTAAATCATGTGCTGATGAAATTAAATTAACATTAATTCTTAAACAAACAGAACAAAAAGGTTAATATATATTCCAAGAAAAGAATAGATTTATGTGCAGTTATAAATTATATTAATTTAGATTGAAATATTAAGATAAAATGACTTTTGTATATTTGTAAACAACAAAATTATTATATAGACATAGTACGAGTATTTTTGAGGGTGGGGGTGAGTTCTATAATTTACAAAGAATAGCTATAAAAAGATGAATTTATCATGTATCAAAACAAGATAATAGTTACAATTTAATCACTAAAAATCTTCTCCATTTCAGAAATAAAAAGTCCAACTATAAAAAAGATAATTTTGTGTAAATCGTACAGCTTTTCAAACTGCATTGTTTAGTATAATTTACTTTTCTAATAGGATGAAGTAACCGATAAAAATATGTATTTTAGTTCAATCTCTATTAATTCAAATCAAAATTTTGATCTTATCGAGAACAATTTAAAACTAAATTAAATTAAATTCTATTCTTCTACATATATATATATATGTATAAATTTATTTTATATTTAGATAAAGAAGATGTTCCACGTCGACATTATTATTCAGTTCCATCAATTACTACAATGGATAATGATAATGATGATGAAAATGAACTAACTGAATATACATTTGAACAATTTCGATATAAATTAATAAAATCTATATTAAATGATAAAATTTTAAGTGAAATTATAAATGAACATATTCTTAATTCATATTCAAATGATCTTGTTCGAACATATTGTACTATAGTAGAAAAAAATTTTGATGATAATCTTATACAATGTGAAAAAACAATTGAATTTGTATCACGTTGGTTATTACTTATTGATGATAATGATCGTCAATCTTTAGAAGATAATCAACATAAATATATATGGTTTCTTGCTCATCTTTATACATCATTTGAATATGATCAAAATGATCTTTTTTCTTTATATTCAGCATGTCGAATTATTGATCGTCTTGATATAACACGATCATTTTATGATAATTTATTTAATGATAATCATATAACACGTTCCGAAGTACGTGAAAATTTATTTCGATTAATGTTTAATTATTTATGGGAAAATTTATGTCAATTATGTTCTGATAATAATATAAAATGTGATACATGGATTCAAACTTATACATTTATTTCAAAATATTATCCATCAGATAAAGTTTTACAACGTACACAACTTATTGAAATAAAAGATCAAATTGATTTTATGAATTTAGCTTATCTTATACTTCTTAATGATAAAACACCTCAAACAATAAATCTTGTATCTTATTTATTAAAAAATATACATCAAATTTCTGTTAATAATAATAATGTTCTTAATAGAAATAATGGTAAATCTATTTATTTAAAATTATTTCCAAAAATTATTAAAACTGTTCAAGAATATTTGGAAGATCATAATGTTAATAATTCAACATTAATTATTGATTTACAACAATGGATAATTAATATGTTAAAATCAGCTACAGGATCATATAAAGATGAAATTTTGAATTTTTTTAAAGATTTAAATCAATCAATATATCATTTACCATTATCTATGAAACAACTTTTATTCGATGAATTAGCTAATTTATATCTTAAATCTATATGTCGTAATAATCAAACATTTGATTGTTGGGATCATCTTATTAATCTTTTACCATTTCTTTTTGAATGTATTGAAGATGAAAATTTTTTACAAGAATATCATTTACCATATCATCCATCTATCATTCTTCTTAATAATCAACGACAGCCATTAATTGATTTATTCTTTTTTTATCTTCAACGAATTTTTAACGATGTAATAATTACATGTGAACTTGTTAATAAACTTATGCAATTAAAATTACCAAATATTCGAAATAAACATCCAAAACTTGAAAATATTTTCAATCAATTTAAAATTTATTTTTTATTACGATCAACTGCTTTATTATTATGTCAAACAGATATATCTCATGATGATCAAAGAATTATCAATCGTATTTTACAAACTATTATTAATATATATTTATCAATTAATCGAGAAGCTATTCAACTTACTCCATATCTTGAAATTTTTCTTTCAACTATTATATTAAAACGATCATGGAATTATCTTTTTAATTTATTAAAATCTGAATATATACAACGTTTAAATAATCAATGGGCAAATACTCTATGTCATCTATTAGAAACAAATCAAATAATTCAACAAAATAAATATCTTCAATTATATCATCAAATACAATTTACATTATCAACAAATAATATATCATCAATTTTTCCTAAATTACATCAATTATATGATCAACTTAAAGAAATTATTAAAAATTGTATTATTCTAAATAATAATGAACAACAATGGAAACAATTTTCCGATTGGATTCAATTACAACAAAATATAAATCCACCTATAGTTAATTTAAAAGAAATTAAAGTTATGTTATTATTAAATATTTATTATGATTATTATTGTAATAATCAATTAACATCTATTCATAGTTTATTAATATTTATTGAAAATACATTACAACCATTACCAGAAGAATTACGAGTATTTCGTGCTTTTATACAACCTGAACAATATATGATTGGATATCCAAGAGGAAATGATAATGTAGATAAAAATTTTCTTAATAATTTATTTACACTTGATTGTAAGGATGAAGATGAATTATGTATTCGTCATTCACTTGTAAATCTTCTAGCAATGATTCTTATGGGTGGTAAACAAAATTTTCTATGGACATTTGCATTTCATCCATTAACATTACAAAATACATTTGGTAAATATTCATATATATTATTTAAATCATATTTTGAAATTTTTTGTATTTTTTTTTTATATTAGGTTTTGGATCAACAGCACATCAGATCATTCAGAGTAATGGTGTACATTATGATTGTGGTTGTATAATTACACAAAATGGAGATTTAATGCAATTTGAAAGAAGACATACAAGTGTATTAAATGTACCAGCTGTTTATGTTGCTTATTTTTCAACATTTGGTGCTCTAGTAAATTATTTTTTTAACATTTATATATTAATTTTTATTTTTCATTATTCTAGGCTTGGCATATGTTATTATTTAATGAATCTGTTGAAAATTTATATGGTCCTATATTAGCACAACATGCTATTGCTGATAATACAGCTGAATGCCGTCTTGCTGGTAATAGTAATCGAGCAAAAGTTTGTCATTTTATTCGTGCTCGATTATTATCAACATTTAATTTTTTATCAATTCATTCAAATCAAAATGATGCATGTATTATTTTAAATCGTTGTTTTGAGCAAATGGCTTTTTTAACAATTAATTATCAAGAAAATGAAAATTCTTGGATTAAACCTATTTATAATACATTAAATGATGAATTAAAAGCTGAACAAGAATATCAAAATCAAGTATTTTATTTTATTTATCAAAAATTAGCGGAATATAAAGCTTATATAAATCAATTACATTTACAATCTCAAATACAAACAAATTTACAAGATTTTATTAATCAAATGCCTATAATTGTACAATTTTTACATTTTAAAACTGAATTACATAATCCTATTCATTCTCAATTACCATTAAATATCTTACGACATATACTTGATTCAACTGATTTTCTTAAAATCACTAAATGGATTTATAGTCTTAGTCAATTTTATCTTCTTTTACATCAAACTTATACACAATTAATTGAACGAGATGAATTTCATACAATAACATTAGATGAATTATATAAACGAGGTCAAAAATATTCTAATGAACATCATTATTTTCAACATCATAATCGAAATAATAATTATTCAGTTATTATTAACAATGGAATTCAAGCTGTTAATGCTTATCATACATTTACTGATGGTCTTATACGACCAGGTGCTTGTGATCAAACTCAACGTTTCACAAAAATTACACGTCAAACACCAATACACTATTTAGTAACAACACCAAATCATGATGAAGGAGATATTATTATGCGTATACTGAGGTAAAATTTTTCGAAATTAAATTATTTATGAATATGATCGTTCCACTCTAATTGACTCCTAACTTATTATGGATGATGTGTATACTAAAACATATTATCTTATATCTCATCAGTCGTCTATATAATACAAATAAGTTCGGAGAATATTCAAATTATTCAACACATCTAATAATCATTTGCCCATTGTCAGCTCATACGTGTGAATCGTTTCGTGATTATCAGAATGAAAAGAAGAGCTCGCAAAAAACATTGCTCATAATTCGACTAATTTACTCTCGAGAAATTGTCAAGACACATATTGAACATCTCATTTTGTCAGTTCATCTATTCTAAAAAATACTTATTCGAATCTTTACTGGCAACAAATAGTAAATTATGAAAATTTGCCAAACACATTCCAAGGCGAAATATTTGATTTTCAAAAAGTCATAAACTGCTAAAACTAATAGTAGCCTTAATGTGATCTTATCTCTTAGAATATAAATAGCTTTCGGTCTATACCATATACTCTTAGTTAATAAACAATTAGGGACGAATTGGGCGTAAACCATGAATATCTATAACGATAAATTTTCTATTATTTTAGTGTTTTAATTAATTATCATAATAATCTATTAGATTTACTTGAAAAAGAAGCAAATAATAATAATAATATTCATGTTGTTGGATCTTTAAAAAATTTAATTAATGATTTAACTTCAAAAGAAGTTTCTATTTTACAAATTGTTCATGATAATACTGGTATAATTACATTAACTGATAATGATTGTTTATGGATTGAACAATTATCACGTGCTACTCTTATCAATGAAAATAATGAATATTTTCAAAAACTAGATAGAAAATTTAATTTTGATTTTCTTTATATACAATCATATATTATTCGTACATATCTTCTTTTATGTCATATTAATTATCAACATATTATTCAAAATTATCAATGTCATATACGTCGAACACAAATAACAACAGATATTGAAACATTAGATCTTGATGAAAAATATTGTTTACAATTAAATCATCAACAATTAGAAACAGATTGGAATTATTTAAAAGATATTTATTTAGATAAACTTTATTATAGTCATAATCTTCTTCGACAAATAGTTATGATATTAAAACATAATCAAAATGATTTATCACAAATAAATCTTTATGAATTTATTCAATCATTAGGTGATAATAATAATAGTATTTATGAACAAATTCAACAATATGAAATAAAAGATTTTCAATTATGTTATATTGATCATATTAGAAAATTATATGCAAATTCAATTAGTGATTTTCAACATTTATTTACTGATGTATCTCAACTACTGAGAGTTCCAATTGATCCTCAATTAGATGATGAACTTAATCAAATGTTACAAGCAGCAATTATTAGTATTGATTATGGTAATAATATTGATAAAATAAAATCAACAATACAAATAATAACTGATTTATTAAATGAATTAAGAACAATTGAACATTTTCTTTTACGACAATGGGCTCATTCATTAAAAGAAACATGTAATATTTTAAATATTGAAAATTCTATTCTTAATTTTATACCAGATGGAATTAAATGTGAAAACTATGTTGCTCTTAGTATTCATCTAATTCGTATGCGAACAATTCTTCAAGAACGATTAGTTAATATTGAAGAAAAAGAAACAAAACAATGGGATGAAAATTTCGATACTAAATCTCATGAACAACAACATCAACAAACAAATCGTTTTCATAATTTTCTTAATGAACCATTATCAATAGAAGAAACATCAAAAAATAATATACTTGATCCAGATGATAAAGATATTTGGTCAGAAATTCCTACTTATATCGTTAATGATACTATAGAAGACAATTTAATTGATCAAAATAATCTTTTACAACAACAACAACATCAAGTAGCAACATTTCATCAAACTTCATTTGAAGAACATTTTGAATATTCATCTCTTTTTGAATTGAATCTTAAAAAAGTTTCATTGACATTATCAAATCTATTCGAACAAATACATAAACAACAAGAAGAATCATCAGAACAAACAAAAGTCTTATCAACAGCACAAAAATTTATTGTTACTCATCCTGATGGAAAACCAAAGAATTATTTGTGGAGAATTGAAAATTTATTTGAAAAATTACGTAATATCTTTGACAAAGATAAATATGATAATAATACATTTGTTATCATTGATAAAAATGAAATTCTCCTCGATTTTATGAATAATAATATTCGATTACCAAATCAAATATCTCTTGAATATTTTATTATTGAAAAAATTTTATTAACTCCAATTCAATTTTATTATCAAACAAAAATATTCGAATATTTAGTCACATCCAAATGCAATATTACTACACTTATCAATCGTTTCATTAGCGATAATGACATTAAACTTTCATCATCAAACATCTATCTTTGTTTCTTTAATGAATATGGACAATGTATTGATAATGGAACAATAGCTGATCTCATTAATCAATTAAATAATCATGAAAATAAAACAATTTTAATTACAGTTACTGAAGAAGATAATAATATTAATATATTATGTGAAATTACCTTAAAATATAAACAAGAAGAACAAATAAATTTATTTCATCCAACAACAAAATGGCAACAAATTGATCAATGGTTAAAAAAATTTACTCAAATAATTGATCCTAATATAAATGAATATGCTTATTTTGATAAAGAATATAAAAAAATTCTTGAAAAAAATCAATCAATTTCTATAACATTAGAACAAACAGAATTAGCAATTATTGATGGAATTAATCAAGATATAACAGCTAAAGTAATTTTTTCTTATGAAAATAATAATACATATATATATGCATTAAAATCAATGAGAATTTATCATTTATTAAATGATGAATATTTATTACGAGAATTACATCTTATTGATATATCACCAAATGATTGTGTTCTTGTATTAGGAGAAAATAATGAACAAATTCTTTCTCAAGATGATATTCGACAACCTATTGAAAATTATTTTAATACTAATAATCAATCAATTCATTTTCGAATATCAATTTCAATTCAAATTTTAAAATATGATAATCAATCATCTCAAGAAATACTTTTACCAAATAGAAATATAACTATTAAAAATATTTTTGAATTAATACATACTTCATCAAATATTTATAAATATTTAGCTTCGAATTATACAAAAAAAATTCTTGATTATGATGAAAAATTATCAAATTTAATTGGTACAAAATTTATTCTTGTTAAAGAACATGAAACTTGTTTTATTTCTATTGAAAAACCTAAATATAATCAATTATTAGATATTGATGATGAAGAAAATTATATTTATCAACGATTTACTATTTTTGCTACAATTGCTGATATTTGCAGAGAAAATCAAATTGATATTGATCATCAATATCTTCTATATTCTAATGATTTTGTTCCATCAACAACAACTCAAATGATTTCTTTTCAATTAACATCACCTATTCGTTTTACTTTAATTGATAATAATTTGCCAGTTAGAGTAATTATTGAAAATAATGACGAGAAAAAATCAATTCAATTTCATTGTTTACGAACGATTACTGTCAAACGTTTATGTTTCATTGCCTGCCAGTTATTTGATGTTAATAGTGAATATTATAGATTAATGCAAGCTGATTGCCTACTCGATGATGATGATGTTACTTTAGATGATATTGATTCAACAATGACTGAAATACAATTTCAATTGGTGTCAATATCACCCATAACCAGTTCCATTAAATGTGAGGGACATACAGTTTTATTACCATGTCGTCATGATACATTAGCAGCGACACTTATGGAAGAAACATTCAGAAAATTACATATTCCAAAAGAACATTCTTATATGTATGAATTGGTCGCTTTAGCTGATGATTTAACAACAATCGAATCGGATATGTCAATTGAAGATGTTTATCAATTATTTCCTTCTATTCCAACAATAATACCATTTCAATTAACAAAGAAAGACGAATAGAAAATTTATTAGTTTTCTTAATGATTATTTTTAATTTTCCTTTTAAACATTATAATTTTTTCATAGAAAAAAAATCAACTCTATAATTGTAATAGAAAGAAAGATATAAACAAGATTTTATTCATATTCTTTTGTATGACATGAAAAATGAAGGTTTTTATTTAAATGATGAACAAGAGATAAAATGTGTTGGATTATTATGTAATGTTTACTTAAAATCAGCTTGATCAAAGCTGTAGATAAATCATTTTTTCTAATTAGACCTATTTTGATTGGTGGGTGCCTAACAGAAATTAGAACTCTTACGAATAAGTAAATCGAAACAATGAATATTACGTAGAAAATATATTTGCATCTTGAGAAAAAACTGTTTTCATAGCATAATCCATCAGTACTATTTCATGAAGAGTTTAAACAAGTATAAAAACCGAGACTGATTCTATGAACTATGTAAAAGAAAACATATTCAATGAGAGGAATATTGCCTTGTATTATTAATCATTTACATTCTTCTGTATTTGTTTTTTTTTCATCTATCACACATTTAATCTGTGAGATGTTTGAATGAATGAATGTCGATCGAGATTATTTGGTCTTATTAGCAAGAGAAAGCATATTACACAAGTTCAAATATAAAACATTAGAAATAGTTTGTACATAAACTGAATGTGCGAAGAAATAAAAGTATATTCTTATAGACATTTATTGAGTGTATTTTTAGCGGAACTAATATGGTTAGAGATACAAATCATGTCTATTACTTTTTTCATAACGAAATATGATATTTTAATCATTGAAACCAAAGTCATTCTTATAGTTCTTCCCAGTTACAGAAATTGCGTAATGAGTAATCTTGGATTATCAAATTCAGTCATTTAGAACTCTTCTCAACTAGTCATTGTTCATGAAAGTCAGTTTATCTTATACCAAGATCTATTTAAATGAAAACTTAATTTTAGTTGAAAAACAAGAAGTTGAATCAATAGAGATGTTGATCAGTTATCGAAAGATGCAAGTTTCATTTCTCATGTTTTTCATGCAGTCTTAAGTACCAGACAGAGTATGTTTCTGAATTATTCGATTACTTTACAAGAATATAATTTCATGAGCAGATGAGACGAGCTTGGTAAAATTTTATGGAACATCATATTTGCTTTTTCATACGATAAAAATCTCATTTAAACTCAGTGGAACCTTTATTTAGTTCTATGATGGATAAAACTAATAATTATGATTTTTGAATGGTTCTATATAGGTATGAAAACACAATAGATTCCATTAGTGGAAGTTTTCAATGCATTCACATCTAATATAGATGACATACAGTAAACTGAACAAAAAACTCTATTTCTTGGTTAACAAGAAAAAGACAAGAGTCAAGTAATGTTATATTTTAATGTCGCCACGAGGATTTTATTTTTGTTAGATTTTGTGTTTCATCAGTTTGATGAATCTATTCAATTAGTAGATGATATTTGTTTTGAAGTTATCAGCATCGCACTAGTTAAAACGTACATCATAAACGATGCCGCTGGTGCAGCACTCGTTTGTGAGGTAGAATTGTTTTCACTGTGTTTGTTGTCGATGCTCGAGATGATTGTTGATCTAATAAAAAGATAAATATAAGATTTTCAATTAGTTACACAAGTTATTTTTAAAGTGATAAATATTTACACAATGTCTGAGTCGTAGGCACACTGCAAATTTTGTATAAATTATAGTATCAACTTTTGTCTAGAATACAAATATAACTTACATGGGTTTCTCGACTGTTGATAACTTCAGATCATTTGCATTGAGTGTATGCTGAAGATTGAGTAAGCTTGTCATTTTTCCGGAATATAGTAATGAAGTTGTATTCATCTCTTGTATTTGAAGCATTTCTATTAATTTCAAAACGGTTACATCGACAGAATAAGTTGACATTGATGGTAGCAGTGTGATACCTACACCAGTCATTTTATCTTGTTGAATACCATATGTATTGTTATAGTAGAGACGTGTTTGTGACACATTCAATGCGTAAGCTAAATCGAATAGTATCGATTTTGATAAATATTCATCGATAGCATCTATTGCTCGATTAAATTTTCGATTAAGTACAAAATATACTGTTTTTGGAATGTCTGTATTTTGACGAACTACATACAGACAACCTGAAACTAATTCATATGGACCAAGATCAAGTAGAGAAGGTGTTGAGTATGATGTAGTGTAATTAGTTAAATATTGGATGAGTGAATTCACAATCGTAACAAAAAATTTAACATGTGTTTTACGAATACCAAATGTAACATGGTATCGAATAAAATGAGGCAACATGCAGGCATTTGTTGGAATAGATAGATGAAAGTCAGCTGATTTTTGCTTATTCCAGTTGAAAATTGATGTTGGAAGAGGATCAAATTGAGGATAGCGCCATATATCTTCGAAGATCACATAGCCTTCAGTAGCTATTTCAAGTATAAAAATACCGACATCGAATTGTAATGTTGGCCGAAGAGCAAGATCAACTTTAACATCGCCTTGAAAGTCACCTTGGATCGGATGATTATTACGTATAAGTTTCTGATCGAAATGCCGTGTCGTATTACCTCTTGAAGTAATCAATGTTAAATTTGTCTGCAATTTATAATCAACACCACCTGTAAGGTTTCCAATTGTGTTTGCTTCAATATACCATGGGATAGATAATGCAAATGACATACCCACATCAAATTGAATGTCACCAATACTAAAAGGTATTGGTCTTATAATTGAAATTGATGGTAATCTTAAGCTGCCACTAAAAACATCCTGATAATTAGCTGAAATGGCCAAATCCATATTGACTGAAATACTCGAATAAATACGTACAGTGAGATAATCTAATGTAAGTGAATTATCTTTACGTACGAGATCCATTTGCACGAGACTATAATCATAGGTAACCCAACAATTTGCGCACGTCAATTGAATACCCATTTTTCGACCTTCGGCACACATTCGACATACGTAATATAATGTAGGATCTTCTGTTGGACATAAACTACTGCACGTAGTTAAATAAAGATTTTGTGGATGAAGTGCTTGATCTTGATCCATATCATAATTCCATGATCCAATAGCATGTGTAGGAATAGAGAATCGATTAGTTTTAGCTGTACATTGCGTTGAATACCAATGTTTACACCAATTATATTCAAAATAATAGTCAGAAAATGATATATCTATACTAGGTAAAGTGTGCGTACAC
>JAJEKB010019479.1:0-15587 GCA_022393335.1 Macrotrachela quadricornifera
TTTTTTTTATTTAAATTATATTTTTTAATTTAACTAAAGATTAAAATAAATAGATTAATTAAAATAAAAAAAAAGAAAGTTTTCAATATTTTTATTTTTATTGGTTAAATAATAATACGAAGAAGAAAAAAAAAAGCTTTGATCTAGTCGATTATTTGTCACTGTCTTTTGCTTAAAGCAACAAAGAAGAAGATTCTTTTTTTTTTTGCTTGTCCTTGAGAGTTTCTCTTTTACTATTTTATTTACTGCAAATATTCCATAAAATATGTCGACTGCACAGAATAAAAAATGTGGTAAATGTGAAAAAATCGTTTATCCAGCAGAAGAAATCAAATGTCTTGATAAAGTAAGTTGACTAATATATTTTCTCTATATTAATCATCATTTCCTTTTTAATATTAGAAAAAGATAAGGTAATTTCACATATATATATTTTTATCCTTGATAATGAATTTTCAATAAGAATCAATGCATGAATTATATTTTTCCTGCTAGAAAATTTTTTTCTTTTATATTTATTTAGTAATAAATACATAATTCTTTTTTTTTTCCTTTATTTTAGTTTTGGCATAAAGGTTGTTTAAAATGTACAGTATGTGGAATGACACTTAATGTTAAAAATGTTAAAGGTTATGATAAAATGCCTTATTGTAATGTGTATGTATTTGAAAGAATTTTTAATAATTAAGAAAATAAACAATGTTTCTATTTAGACATTATCCACAACCAAAACCAACTGTTGTTGCTGATAATCCAGAAATGCAACGTATTCGATTACTTACCGATATTCAAAGCAATGTAATTGAACTTTTTTTGCTTTTGAGAAAAATGTATAAATTTAATTTGATGTTTTTCTTTTTAGGCAAAATATCATGAAGATTTTAATAAAAGTAAAGGAAAATTTACAGTTGTTGCTGATGATCCAGCATTAACACGAGCTAAAGAACATCAACGTATTGTTAGTCAAGCAGAATATACAGGCAAACGAAAAGATAGTTCATCACAAATACTTGCACAAGGTTTATTCATTTTATTAAAATTGTTTCTTTTTTTAAGTAGAACTATTCTTTTTTTTTTAAAGATACTCATCAACAATCCGATGGAAGTAATAATAATAATACTAGAGGTTTTAATACAACAGAAGCAACAGTAGGTCGTGGTAGGTTTATCTTTATTTTTCTTTCTTATTCTGTTTGATATTAATTAATTTTAGTTGCTGATTATGATCCAATAAATGATGATCGTGGTTCATTAGCACGAGGTTATGAACCAACATCAAAAGCAATGCATACTACTAGTATGTATATTTTATTTAAAAAAAAATATCAATCAATTGAAAATAATATTCTTATTCTCCTCTCTCTCACATACCAGACAGTCAACAAATATCAGAGGATAAATAAAAATTATCAAAGAATCTTTTTTCAATAAATAATGCATACATTAATTTAATGTATTAATAGATACTATAATATATTTAATAGAATCGTCATGGAAAGATCTGTAAAATAAACCATAATGAATTGTTCTCATAAAAAACTATTCATACGGCATTTTTTTTTAAGTGAATCTTATTATTTAATATAGGATATGAAATAAATCCAAAAAATATTTATCCACCAAATTCAAAATCTGATAATAATAATGGAAATAAAATATCACAACAACAATCTGAAAATAATCAACAAATTTCATCAAATAATATTCATCATGATGATCAATCTGAACAATATTCACATGGTGATAATCGACCAACACAGGTTAATTATTTTTTTAAAACAAAAAAAAAACAATTTATTAATTTTATTTGAAAAAAATCTTTAGATGAAAGTTCGTGCACTTTATTCATATACAGCAGCTGAATCGGATGAAATAGGATTTCATGAAGGTGATACACTTGTTGAATGTGAACATATTGATGCTGGTTGGATGTTAGGTCGAAATCCTAAAACAGGTCAACAAGGTTTACTTCCATCAAATTATGTGGAAATTATTGATTGAGAATAACAAAAAAAAATATTCAGTTTTTTTCTTTCTTTTTTGTTTTCATTTATTTGGGGATTTACTTTATTTCTCATAGAGATTTTTCTGTAAATAATTCCCTTCATTTTTCTTTTCTCTTCTTTTTTTACTCTATGAAACAACAGCATTCGAATTTTCTCATCTTACTTTCGCGTTCATTTGTCATTTGTTTTTCTCTCTCTACTTTGCCGTGTGTGTGTTGTTACAGTTTCAACAGAACTCTTAGAGACAAACATTTTTTCAATAAAGATAAAAATTATCAACAAGATCAATATTTTATAAAATGATTTTATCATAGTAATAAATAATTATATTTATTTTAATTTTTTTATTGAAAAAATAAATGATTTATTAAGTAAAAACTGTTAGCATAATTGTTGCAGCATTTAAATGTAAAACATAATATAAATATTATCGCTAATGGTACAAAGATAAAATTTGACTATAAACTTATATGTAATCCTGCCTTTCCCGTTTGGATAGATGATTACTTTCTATATAAGACCATGTCATGTGCTAGTTCTATGAAAAAACTATGCATTAATTAATTAAATATTGTTGTTTTTCTATTGAATAATTCTTTTGTGAGAAGTTTCTTTACATTAGACTATGTATACCATATTTTCATACAAAAAATAACAATTTTTCAGTACAAATACCCATAAGACATTACTAAGAATTATTATTTAATTGTGATTAATTTATTCTGTAAAGAGGAATATTATTGAGTTTATCTATAACGTCTGTAATCGTTTTTAAAAGCTATCTGTCACGTCTATGATAAGCTGTTGTGTATGTGTCTGTCACGTCTGTGAAGAATTTACATTTCGAAATTTCTACTTCATATCGTTTTGTCGTAGAAAATATCTTTAAATTAAATATTCAACATTAATAAAAAATCAACATATAAAAAAGTCGAGGTCATTCGTTAATAATAATAAAAACATTAGTGCCTTTTTTACCGCTTATTATATATGCATTAAAAACATTTGATTTTTTTTTTGTATTGTAAATCTAATATTTTGATTTAAAAAAAATATATAAACATATATTTAATTCATAAAACTCAAAATGTCAAAGATTTGCCCTAAAGATAATATTATTTACATGCATAAAACATTAGTAATGAAAAATTGAATTAAATTTTATGAGTTCTCAAATATTTCTTTATATCATTAATTTAGTTTTATTTTTCTAAATATACAAAACTAAAAGATTTATTTGATTATATTTAAATATATTCGAAATCAATTTGTATTAATACATATAACTATTTTCTTCATTTTAAATATCCAACCGAGAAATTTCAAGTAGAAAAGAAAACTAATGTGACGTGCATATTTTTTATTTACATTTGTTGTATAGAAGCCATGGTAAATAGATTGACATGTTTAAAAATTAATCAACACTTGAAAATCTCTTCTTTTCTTTTTATGCTTATATGCAAATTTGACCAACAACAAGCAAACGAAGACAAATATAAAAGGAAGAAGAAAAAAAAAAAAAAAGAAAAAACTTTAAATCAAGCAACAACAACTTCTTCTTCTTCTTTTTAATGCATTTGTAAGAACGAGCAACAACAGATTGACGGTGTTTATATATTGACAAGATACCATTAAAGTTTGTATATCCTTTCATTTTTTAGAAGATTAGATAACAAAAATAAAAAAAGAAGATAATAAAATTGCGTTCACATTTTCTTAGGTCAAAGGTAGTGAAAAGATTTATGTTATGAATATATCTGATATTAATCCTAATTTACCATGTTTACGTACTTTAATATGTTCTCGTACACAAAATCGACGAATGTCATGTAGTACTAATTCAAAAAGTACACATTCATCATCAATATCATCATCATCAACAAAATCAAAAAATTCAAATTTAAATAAAGAACCCGTACTTATACGATTATGTGTTTATCCAAATGAAGAATATGCATATGAAACAATGAAAACATTATTTTCATCATGTCATCATTATTCCCCAAATGTATGTGATGAATTTGGTTGTAATGTTCTTATGTATACACTTCGTTATCAACGTTATAATTTATTTGAATTTTTATTAAATGAAACATCATTAGAACTTAATCTTCGATCAAAAGATCGAGAAGGTAATACAATTCTTCATTATGCAGTTATTTATGGAAAAAATGATACAAAAATAATGGAAGATTTAATTGAAAAATTTAATAAATTTGGAATTAATGTTGATGAAAGAAATGAATTGGGATTTACACCATTACTTTTAGGTTAAATTTTAAAAAAACAAAAATTTTTTTATTTTTCTTTTTATTTTAGCTATTTTTTGTGGACGATATGATCTTGTTTTAACTTTATTAACTAAAACAGATGCATCACCATTTGTTCGAGATAATATTCAATTAAAAAATATGCTTGATTATGTTGAAATTGATGTACAACATAGAGAATATATTAAAAGATTTCATAATAAGTTTGTATTGTTTTTTTTTTTAATAAATAAAAGAATTTATTTTTTTTTTCTAGTCACCATTCTTGTCAATCTCCTAATAGAAGTCGAGAATCAACTCGTTTAAATATTCAACTACATCAAACTATTCCTCCACAATCAGAAACTTTATATCATACACTTCAACATCATCCGTATAAAAATTTTTTTGATAATGTTTTATCTAAAGCTATACATGATCATTCGGGATCAATTCGTTTATCAATTTTAAAAATATTTTATACACAATATTCATTATCAGATTTAACACATCTTATTCATTATATAAATCAACGTTATCCAAGAATAACAACTCCAAGAAAACAAGAAAATTCTCAAGATATTATTACAACAACAAAACTTGATCTTCAACGTGAAAATTCTAAAACAAATGTTCATCAACTTTTTAATTTATTTGATCCAGATTTAAGACCTAAAGCGATAAAACCAAAAGAATTAACAATACCATTTTCACCATCAATTAATAGAATGCCAAATAACTTCAAACGTTTAGGTGCTAAATTAACATTGCTTAGTGCACTTTCGAAACCTCAATCAGGTACCAAAAGTCGTGGGTCAATCCCATTATCCGGTACTAAATAATATATATATTATTTATAAAAAAAATTTTTTTTTTATTTCTCTAATAAATTTAACTCAATCTCAATAATATTTTCATGAATAAAATCTTTCATATCAAAGTATAGTATTATTTTTATTTTTAATATTTCTTGTTCAAAATCAATGAATAAATTCTGAATATATAAGAATGATTAGATAAAAATGTTTATTATGAAATACATTATAAAAAAACATCAACGAGCATGTTATAGTTTCGAAATTCTATCGTTAATAGAAAAGAAAATGAATTCGATATAACAATCGTATATATGGAGAAAAGATCACTATATTATTTGGGATTATTGGGTACAATCTTTGAATTTATTTTTATTGCGCATTATTTGTGCCTAACATATACATTTATATGAAACATAAACAAATAAAATTTTTAGTGATAATGAATTAAAGTTCATTTGAATTTTATCGTCTATGAATCTTTCATATTGAACTATAAGAAACGATCCTTTGTGTTTTTTTAACCTATTCTGTCGCTTATGAACTGTATAATACCCGGTTAAATAATTCAAAAGAATATACCTCGATATATTTTTCGTCATATAAATGCACTCGTGCTGTCATTCTATGAAATTTTCTATATAGAAAACAAATAAGCAAGTGCAGTTATAAAATAGATCAGTTATATAATTTATACCTGGATAATATCTATTCCTTCTATAATGAATCATTTATTCAGTTGTTGGATGGTCGTTTTTTCTTTTAACGATACAGCTTTCTCTCTTTATTCGGGTGGTGTACATCGTTATTTTATCATTTTTACCTTGAACTCGACGCTCGATCACCCCCAGCGGCGGTGACGAGTTGTCTGTGCTTATTCAATTTAATTTATCTTTTCATCGAATATCAAGAGATCTTCCAAAAACAAAAGTCTTATTTGCTTCTGTATCTGTTACATTTCCAGTCTCGATCAGAGTGAGAATTTTATTTTATTTTTTTTTTGAAAAAAAAAGAAAAACTTTCTTATTATGATGATGTTTTTTTTAATTAGTAATGCATTCAATAAACTCCTCACATCGTGCAACCGGAGAGGTTCCGTCGTCGATGTCATTGAGAGAAACACATATTGTAAATTTTTTTTGTAATTTTTATTATTTACGTATTTATTTTCAATCGATTTAGTATGATATTAACAATCTGTCGGACAAGGACAAGTACAAATTATTATCGGCTAAAGCTCTTGATTATGTTAATAGAATTTATTAATTTATAATTTAAAGTATAATAGATTTTATTTTAGATTGATCAGCACTGTGCCGTATCAATTCGTCTCGATGGTACTTATATTCCATCAGAATTACGACAATTGCTTGATCATAAACGACCACTTCATTTAAATGTTACAACTCAAGATGCATTTTCATTTGAAAGTAATTTATTATATATCTTTATGAATAATATTTTAAAAGAGAAATCATTTGATTTTTTTTTTAAAGCATTTAAACGATGTGTAACAACATTTTTATCAAGAGAACGAGAATGTGATGAAAATAATATTGGACAAGGAAATTGGAGTATTATCGATCAAGGAGTAATTCATATCTGAAAATTTAATATCATTTAATTAATATCTTCTTTGTTTTTTTTTAGTATCAAACAACAATGATAACGGGATATGTATTTGATGGTATTAAAGGATATAATGTACCAAATTATGTTTTTGAAAATTTAGTAAATAAATTATTTATTTTATTATTTTGAAAAAAAAAACAAATTTTTTGTTTTCATTATATAGGCTTATTTTATTCGATGTCTTCGTCAACAATATCGATGTATGGTAACACTTTCATGCGAATCACCAGTTGTTAAATTATCATCGAAATTAACAGTGGCTATAACGTAAATATTATATTTTATAATTAATTATTATTTTTTTCTTTATTTATTATTTATTGAATAGACATGAATCACCAATTGTTCGACATTTAGCTGCAACTTATATGCAAAAATCAATGATATCTGCAGTTACACAATGTGAAATGTATCATGTTAATCTTATTTTACATCAAAGTAAATTAAATATTGCCTTTTTTTTTTTGTTTTATTTATTTAATCAATATTTTCTAAAGACATATCACCATCAATTGGAACACCACCTCGATTAATTCAACCACCAACAATAAATGATACACGTCTTGTTATTCCATCATTAACACAAAATATTAATAATAAATGGGATTCACTTACATTATCAGATGGTATTTGCTTTTTTATATTGATTTTTTTTTATTATTAAAATGATTTTTAAATTAAGGTCCATCAATTTATAATGATTCACTTATTTTTAATGATATACTCCAATCTGTTGCACCATCTACATTTGGATCTAGTTCTATGCGTAAATAAATAAACTTTTATATATTTTTTTTCCCATAAAATGTAACAGTTTAATATTTAGAATCAACACCATCAGTTAGTCATCCAGCGATGACTCGTCAATATCCATCATCATCAATTGTTAATAATCTTACTGTAAGTTTAATTAAATTTCTTATTCATTTAAAACTGTTTTTTTTGTCTGATAGAATACTCTTGAACAAATAAGACTTGATGATTGTTGTTTAAATCAACGTTATTTATCGGTACGATTAATATTTCTTGATATATAATAAGAAATTGTTTATATTTAGACAAATATGTCAAATAATGTTGACACAATTAGTCCAACTGTTACTAGTGGTATAGATGATTATCAACCTGAAATTCGACAACGGCGTCCACCAGTTGATCATGCTTCTCAATTAGGAGCAATTTCTGATGTTACAGATGAAGAAGAAGAAAGGTAAATTAGATTATTTTTATTATAAGAAATTATAAATTTTATTATATTTTAAAGTGCGGCTTGGCGTGTTGATCAACGTCCTTTTTTTACACAAATTCGTACACTTCAACATCGTTTTTATTCATATGGTATTCGTGTTGGTGAAGAATATTCTCGAATAACATCTATTCTTAATATTCCACCATTAATATCAATTACTGAAACTGCTCGTGAACGAAAAATTGGTACTAAAAAACAATGGTATTTTTCACTTTTACTTGATGGACATCTTATGTTAGCTTATGTATGGGATTCCAAAAAAAATGATGCTAAACGACGTGCATATGATACAATGGTACATCTGCTCAATACTACTCATGAATTTTTGATAAAACCAGTTAAAAATAACAAATGGAAAGTAGTGAAAGCAACTCGACAACGATAAGAACTTTTAATTTTTTTTTGTTCTCATATTTTTCCTTTTTTATTTATTTACTAAAAACATTCCGTAGCGAACAAAAACATAATTGATGATTAATATGTTATTATAACTAAAATATTAGATATATAATTAGATTCATAGAAAATTATTGATTAAAGCAGAGAAACTATTTTCGAAACAGCAACATTTTGGACAATAATGAAAAAACATATATTTATATAAGTATGGAGTATAATCTACTGTTTTAATAAAATTTAGATTTTTTAACAAGAGTTAATCGTTAGAATTCTCTCAATACTAGGAGAAGAAAGTTATCGTTGCCGACCAGTTACGTTACCAGGTAACTTCGTAAAATGATGAATTATGGCTTCCATTCGATAGAATATAGTCAATAAATCGATTCTTCAATTGAGGAGTCACCGGACAACTGGTAACAGATCCGTTACCCATTACTTGATAACGTAACGCAACTTCCCTTTCCTACTCAATACAAATACATTTGATTCGACTCTCATAAAAATAACATATTTCTGAATTAACGCAAAACGAATTACTTTTGTTTATTCGTGATTATGTTAGTACGTACGTATGTTGATTCATTATCGAACACAACACTTAAGATAATTTATTACACTACCTATGACAAAGTTTAGTCAAAGATTTTCAGAACTGAATTGATTCACCACAACGACTTATTTTTCTTAGTGATCAACACCATCGGATGGTAGCAATCGCACCATTCATTACATCACCTAATTTTCAACTACCTGTATTACTAACTGACAAAATTATCCTTCCACCATATTCAGAAAAATATATTGATGTGAAATTTCCACCATCTACGAGCAAGATCACTGAAGCTCTATTTGTTTTTTTCATAGAAAGATGCGTTAGCGTCTCTGCTTTCGGAATATGTATGAGTTTTCAAAAAAAAGAGCGGTTTTTCATAAGCATGTCGAAAAAATTGTCCATCGCACTATCATGAGATTTAACAATTTTTTTTGTGATTCTTTAAAACTATTTTTACGATTCATTGACTTCCAAATAATATAGTGGCATAAGAATATATGTATTGCTTGATTTAGAGGGGAGAAAACTTGTACTTGAACAAGATGGATGATGTTAGCTTACTCCATTTTTTACGCATTTTCAAAACGTCTAGCGAAATACATTGAAAATTTACCATTTCATTATGATTTTTCTAAATTTCAACATGAAAATTGCTCCAAAAGCTTATTTATCGTTTTTCTCAAAACATAGATTTTTGCTGATAAAACTGGAATAACTTTAACAAGGTTCAAGATATTTCCAATATATTTTT
Organism: Macrotrachela quadricornifera; assembly: GCA_022393335.1. Lineage (NCBI taxonomy): Eukaryota > Metazoa > Rotifera > Eurotatoria > Philodinida > Philodinidae > Macrotrachela > Macrotrachela quadricornifera. The sequence continues at coordinate 9,655 of JAJEKB010019479.1, forward strand.
TTGTTTTGAAGATCTAGATAAGACTCAATTTTTGTTCGAACGGATTCTTTATAATTGATTCTTGGCCTGAAAAAAGTGGAATTTACTGTTGCAGTGCCACCCTTATTGTATCTTATGGGCACACCATGTGTACTAAAATGTTCATAAAAAACGAATGGAATGGAATTTCAAAATTCTGTTCGAACGAAAGTTGGGTATAGAGATTAGCTTTAATTTAAAATTAACCTGAGCTCTGTATCTTTAATCACAGTCAAGTTATAACGGTTCTCTTGGAAGTTAGTAAATCGATTAGAAATTTGGGTTGGTGTGACGTGTAGAACTGAAACTTTACCAGAACTGTTTCTCATTAGGGCTACTCATCCCTGAAAATTTCAGCTCAAACGGGCTGTTTTAAGTAGGAAATCCATTCTAAGGAGGGAGACCCTTAATTCTTTTCAAATCATACTAGTAGTTACATTTTAATTTGCAAAATGAAATGTTTATGTATCATGCAAGCACAAACATATTCGAAGAGAAAAGAGAGCCATTTCTGTTTAATAATAAATAATAAAAACACAAAGAGTTTTTTATACGGACAAACAGCTGTCGCCAAAGGAACTTGCATATCTTGTTATACCAATATCTCCTTATATATATATATGTCACTCTCAAATAGTTTCGTATATTGATGGATAGCCTACGACGAGTACTATCTAACACTATGTTTTAATAGTTTATTCATTCATCTTCAGAAAAAATAAGAGACAAACATCTTTTTTTCATCGATATCACACAATTTTTTACAAAATTAATTCCAATATTTTTATATTCTTCAGCTAAAAAAATTCAAGCTTATCGGTATTTTTGAACTTTGTCTCTTCAACTTTGTGTTTTATGATCGACCAAATACTCTCGATCGGATTCACATCGGGATTGTTCGATAGTCAATCTAACAATTCTAGTACTTTATCGTTGATGAATTATTTAGAAATATTACTTCGATATTTTGGATCATTGTGCTATTGTAGACGCCAACTCGGATGAAATTATCCTAATATAGAAAAATAAACACTATTGTTACTTCGTTTACATTTATTGTTTGGGTCTAACAGCAGGAAGAAAATTTTTAAGTATATAAACATAATATGGACCATTAAGAATACATTTAAATGTATGACAAGTCAATATATTTCGTCCAACGATGAATAGCATTGTTAGTAACGCATTTCTATAACCACATTCATAGAGATGACGACATATTGTTGCTGCAGATGCTGATGAATGATATGTTGTCCATAACTTTTCTCCGATTTCATTAATGGTTGTTTCATTATTTCGCTGAATATATTGGTCAATCGCTTTTTTTTCTATTGCACTAAGCATATGTAGTCGACCATTTCTTCTCCGATGTTTAAGTGAATCTATTTGTTTCAATTTATTGATATTATAGTAGATAGTCCTGAGAGAAATACTTGTTTCACGATGAATAACAGGAATAGATCGTACAACTTTGTTACAAAAATAAAATATTGATATATGATGGTCTTTTAAGTCACTAGATGATGTCATGATTAAGTGTATGCATAGCAAAAAGAAAAGAAATGACACTTACATATAGTCAACCTGTAGTATAGCTAACGAACATATATCTCGGAAAAAATAAATTTTGTAACTGCTTTCTAATGGCAAGAAAACCGCATATCTTTTTTGATTGCTTCAATTTCTTGAATTATGTTATTCTTTAAATCGCTCAAAGCTTTTACATTAGTTGTATAAATATTTGTTTTGACGTGATTCTATAAAAAGAAATTTAACGAAGTCTGGTTAGATGATCATGAAGCCTATAAAAGTGGTTCACCTGTTCGTATCGCTTGATCATCAAACTTGTTATTCAACTAAAAGCGAATTATCTATGAGAAATAGATTGGATGCTTCATTCTCTTGGAATATGAAGTTTTCATCATTTCTTTCATTTTTCAAAAAACTTGATAGAAGAAATTTTTCAACACATCAAAGTAATTTCGTTGATCCATTGTTCATTCTTTAAAAAAATTGGTCGAACGATATACTTGGTTGACATTCTATGCCATACAGTAACTTTTGGTGAACTCATGGGAACTTTTACAGTCATATAAGGATTATTTGGTATTCAAATACGATAATTATGTTTAACTATTTCTATATTGTGAAATGGTGCTTCATCCGAAAAAAGAGTTGAGATCATCATTGTTTTTATCCACAAGGATTTGTTGAAACATTTCAGCCATTTCCATCCAGAAATATGTGTCCTTCTCATACGTCTGTTATGTTCCATGTATCTTATATGGTTTATGTCCTAAAACTTCACACATTACGTAATGTACTACCAATATTTCATATTGACTTCATGACAAATACTACGACTGCTACTGACTGTTTTACTTGACGACATTCAGTAATTTCTTTTTTTCAGTTGTTGCTAACGGCGATCTTCCTGATCGTTTACGATCATCGAAAGAATTGATTTGGATAAATTTATTTTATACAGTTTTGATGATCTCTCTATCCATAGTCCACTTCTCACCTACGAAATTCCCTGGGGAATCCCTGTCGCGATTCCCTGGGAAGTTAAAAGAAGAGTCGAGGACTCCCCAGGGAGTTGATGAGTGTATTCGGAGATCTCCAGGAAGTGAAGATTGAGACTCTCTAAATAAAACAAACTTTTGAAAATTTTATGGGGTTTCGTAAAGTTTGGGGATTCTCTGAGGATTCCTTGGTGATTTTCTTGGGAGTGCAGAGACTCCCTGGGGAGTTTGAGGAGGATTCTGAGATATTCAACTCCCCAGGGAAGCCAGACAGGAAATCTCTGGGGATTTCATAGGTGAGAGTCGACTAGGGTATAGAAATATACGGTAGATTTTTTATTTCAAAATATCATCTGACTAACGATGAATATTACAACTTAGCCACCCAAAATACAATTTAGATTCTTAACTAAAAAATCAACCGGCTTTTAGTTTTCTTTTTTTAAAATGCACACATCTTGACTAGTCCATTATACATTGAAAAACAAAGAATTATCCTCTATATGCAATCTTCTACCGATGAATGTGAACATTTATTATGCAGTTGAAGCATTATTCCCATTCCTCAAAGACAGTTTTGCAATGATCATTGATAATCGTTTTGATAATTTTGAAGTGGTGTGAGCGTATGTTAAATAAATGATTGAATATCTAAGAGCGTCGATTAATGAATTGTTTCAGTTGATAATATAAGTTAAAAAGAATAGTTCACCTTTTCTTTCAGCAAAACTTCTTTTGCACCTTTCGTACAAAAATGTACAGTCGTTTTCTACGTTTCTTTTTTCCCACAGGTGAGAATAACCCCATATAAGCCATACAGTACACTATTATTTTTATCACAGATAAAAATCTATTCACAATTGTCCTTAAACACTACAAACGAAGGAGCGTATAGTACAGGTAAAAAACCTCTCCACGTCTGTCTTTAAATAACATTTGTATAGAAATATATATATATTGGGAAAAATCTATGCAAAATTGTTCTTATATAAAATACGTAAAGAAATGTCGTTTATGGGAAATAAATCATAAAAACAATCATACTTTTTTTTTTTTTAGGAGCAAAAGTTTACAGTAGCCAACATGTATAAAAACCAGTGCAAAAACCGTAAAGGAATAATTATCATACTTTAACGTATTAAAAGTTGTAGTATTGTCTTTCTAACCAAACAACGATTCAATCTTAACAGCGACATCATGCAAACTTCCACAGTTCTCCTCTTTTTCATTGCCGCTATTCTCCTTGGTGCTATTGTTCAACCTGGCACCGCGATGTCATTAAAAAACAATGAGTTTCGATCACATCATTTGGTTCGTCGCGCTGAACATCCAGGATGTAGCGGTGTAATAGCCGCTTGTTGCTCGGCCTCACTTGGATGGACAGGTACGTTTTCTTACTGTCATTTAGTGTCAGCCACATTTGTGCTCAATTTAAGCTACACATTCACTATGTATATATATATATTCTCGACTCAGAGAATAGAGCCTAGAAATGTCAATTGAACTCAAATTTTCTGTGTATAGATCGATAAGAAAGTTTTTGAAGAGATTTTAAACCTTTTCTTAACTCTTCAATTACATTTTTGCTGGAACTTTTTTGCAACTTTTTCAAGTAGTTTTCAGAGATCTTTCGTACTCATTTTCTAGACTGGAAGGATATGATTTAGAAGTAATAATAAAACCAAAAAGTCCATTTGTCTAAAACATGCTCCATAAACTGAAAAGTTAAGATATGCAATTCGTAGAAAAAACCGAAATTGTCTGTCTTTGAATATCTATCTTTAACTCCTTTTGAAAATCATGTGTCCTGGATGCAGTGTTATAAATCAAAATGAGCACTAAAATAGGAGTATTTTAAGTTGTCGGATAATCTTCCAGACAATTCGAGTTAATGGTAGGTTTTTATTCATCGCATAACATGTTCCCCGATTTAGACTGAAGGAGTTTTTATGTATTATACACAATACATGATAAAAATACAATTCGAGACATTAAATATTCACTAAACTAAAAGACTAGATTCCAAAAATGCGAATTTAAACGAAAATTGTCCATTTATCTATCTGTCTCTTCGTAACTGCTTTTAAAATGCATTGCTCGTATTACTATGGAATGTTGTAAGTCAATGTAGATACTAGAATGACGCTTTTTCTTGTTCATCACATATTATGGCAGGAGGATTTTTAATCTAACACATATAATTCAAGGCAACAAGAAAATTCGAGAAAGTCGAGTTCGAGCAATAGTGAGTTACTAATCTATGACAAATAATGCTAGATATTATCAGATCGAATGAATTTTCAATCCAAATAAGACCAAGAAAGATATTATGAGATTGTGTATTTTTCTAAACAATTAAACAGAATTGAGACAATTAAAGCAGAGATTTTTTAATCTATCATACATGATCCCAAACAACTTGAGATATGAGAAGTTTTGAGATAACGAAGTTTCTGATTCACTATAGATCCTAATAGTATTATTATCTTCGAATATCTCATCAATTTTCAGATTTATTAGAAATTGCGTATTTTTCAACTTTTAAATATTTGTATTTCGCTTTTTAGACTTTTACTTATGGATTGTAAAAAAATCCTATAAATACCTGTGATAATAGTTCGCTAAATCTTATGTTTTCACAATAGAATGACAAGATTAGTGAAGGGAAATGACAAAGTCTTTGTCATCTCATTGATCCATTATAAGTTTATTTATAATGCGAATAACTTTTTTTAATTTCATATCAAGATGTTCTTATATGCTAAACGAAAACATTGAAAATTTATAAATATGATTTAGAATTTCAATGGTTAACAGTCATTACTTTGTAGAATTAGACAATTTCTTGGCAAACTGTACTCAAGAACGAAAAGAATTTTGATGTAAAATGACTTATAAATAAATCAAAATCAGTAATGAGTACTCAAATTTTCAAGAAAAATTCTTTAAATGTGTTTCTGTAAAGTTTAGAATCTAAATCTTCAAAGTGTAGTGAATATGCCATATCGAAATATATCATAGTAATGCACAGGATATATTTTGTAGTAGATATAAGTGACTTGGATCCTCAGTGCCATATAATATATCGTATGTGGCATATTTTTTTGTACGCAAAATGTTCTGTGGAATCTATTTACAAATTTTCATATATTTTTTTCTTTTATAGCTACAGATTGCGAATATGCTGCTTCAAGAAACAATGATTGCGGCGATAAAACAGCATTTTGCTGCCCAGTACGTCATTTTCTGCTGTGTAAAAGTTTATTTTAAATGAGATTATTGTCATTTTAGGCAATTGGCGGTGTCATTGGCGTAGGCTGCACAGTAGCTTAGTATCAATGTATAAGCCCATCGAATATGTTGATAATGTACAACAAAAACGAACAATAA
>JAJEKB010019482.1:0-20054 GCA_022393335.1 Macrotrachela quadricornifera
ATTGTGTATTTTGTTCAATATTATTTTTTGTTTGTAAATTCATTGTATTTTCATATATTTTATATTTAACTAATTCATCAAATGTAGCATCAGATATGTCACGAATAAGATCAGCAGCACATTCACGAATACTAAAATAATATTTTGAATTTTTTTTTTGTTTTTGTTTATATAATATCTTACGTTGTTCCGCAATATTTTTCAATAGTTTTATCAAGTAATTCAGAAAATTGATTTTGAAAATGACGTATTAATTGAGCTGAATCTGGTTGTTGTTTAAATAGAAATAAAATACGTTCACGAATATGATTTAAAATTGATTGATTAAATATTTCATTTATATGTAATCGCATAAATCTAATAGAAAAATATTCGTAAAAAAAAAGAAATTACAATTTATTTATTTCATACGGAATTAATTGAACCATTATTGATTTAACTTGTAAATCAAGTGTTTGTGTATCAATATTATCTGATTCCTAAATAAAATAAATATTTTCTTTTTATTAAATTATATCATTTAAAAATACTTGAGTTGTTGTAAAGTCATGAGATTGTTGTTCATTATCACTATCATCAGATATATGTTGTTGTAATTGTTGATAATCATTAATAGATAATGATGATGATTGTTGATTAAGTTTTTGTTCAGAATTATATGAATGATTATTTTCATTACTAGTTGATATTGGTCGTCGATGAATTATAAAGGATTTAGAAAGATTTTCTTTTGATGAATGACGATGATGATGATTTGGAAGATTATAAGTATCAGATACTAGAAAATAAAGACATTTATAAGAAATTGACAAATAAAAATACGAAAAATATGCTTTTCAGTTAGAGTATATCTTGTAAACAAAAGTTCATATATTTATATTGCTGGGATAAACATTTAGAACAAATATAAATATTTTGTTCAGTTCAATATCGAAATTCTACAGTTATTATGGACCTTATACATATTTGGTCAAGAAAAATAGTGAATGTACAATTTTCATTGAAGTTTTTCGACTTCTTCTACATTATACGGTCGATGCGATGATGATTAATTAGTAGCATATCAAAGTTATACATGCTGACTGATTAAAGTTGTATCGATTAGTTACTATGCTTCAATTATTATTTCTTAGTCAACTATAGTAAAGATTTTCTTATAATTATTCTGAAAAATAAATGAATATCTAACCATTTCGTTCATATTTAATTGGTGTTGTTTCCATATTCTTTTTTTGAACATGAATTGCAGTTTGTTTTCCCGTACTTTCACTATTAAATGATGTTTTACTTGAATTTTCAAATAAATTATTTGTTGGTAAAATATGATTTTTTTGTTTTAATTGTTCATCAAATTTTGAACGTGGTTTTGGACGACTATTTGATTTTATTTGATCATAACTAAATAATGATTCTTTTGAATTATCTCTTGAATATATATGTGGAATATGTTGTTGTTGTTGATGATATTGATTATCAAATGATATTGATGATGTTAAACGATTATTTTCTGATTGAAGTGCATTTATTTCACTTTGTAAAACAGCTATTTCACGATATGCTGCATTTAAATTAACAATAAGACCTTGTGTAAATATTTGTTGTTGAAATTGATTAAATATTGGATTAATTGTTTGTAATACAGAAGGATTTAATACATTTGTAAGACGTTGTTCAATATGACGATTAAAAGATTTTTGTTCTTGAATAAATGTTGATAAACAACGACATATATCATTCATTTGAATATTTAATTCATTAGAATTTTGTTCATATTTAGGAGAAAGATTTTCAGATATACAAAAATTCTAAAATAATATTAAAGTTAAATAATTTATTATGAAATAATAATTTAGTTCAACTTACACTTTGTTTTATATGTGATTTAGATTTTTTTATTTGATTATTATTATTTTGATGATTAAAATTATATAATGGTCGAATATTTTTTGAATCATTTAATTTATCTTCATAAGTTTTTAATTGAATTGGTGGTGTTGTCATACTTTGATGTAATGAAGTAATTTGATCTTTTATTGTATGTAAACGTTGTCGAGATTCAACTAAACGTTCAATTTCACGATGTTGTGCTGCCATTTTAACATCAACAGAATTATTTATTGTTGGAAGAGATTTTGGAATTTTTTCACATGGAAGAATATTTGGTATATGAATTTGAATTTCTTGTGATGAAGATTTTTTTGATATTGGTGTTGAATTTACAGATGAAAAATGTTCATCTGGTTGAATTGTTTTAACCATTTGTTGAAGTTGACTTAAAGTAGATTTTGCTTGTTCAAGTTCTCTGAAATTCAAAAAGATTTTTCACAGAAATGAAAATATTATAAAACATTTACAATCGTTTAGTAGCTAATTCATTTGATAATTGATCAAGTTGTTTAGGATTATTATCATTATTTATTATTGGTTGTATAAATGTTTTTAAATATTGTGTATCATCTAATTCAATAGAAGTTTCTTCATTTTGTTGATTATTTAAATCTATTTGATAATATGTTACAATTTGTTCTAATTCATCCAAACGTTCACGAACATGTTCGAAATTTTTTAAACGATTTTCTATGAATATTTCTGGTTGATTTATTGAACTAAATTATAATATAATATATTAATAAAAAAAAAACGAATAAATAAGAAATAAATTTACTTTTTCAATTGTTGAATTTCAGTATGATATTTTTGTTGGTAAAGATTTCGAAGGTGTTTTAAGCTAAATATTTTTCAGAAAATTATTTACAGAAATAAAAAAAGAATATTAAAATATTTTTACCGTTTACGTAAATTATTAATATCAAATAAAAGATTATTTGTTTCTTTTGAATTATCATTTTCTCTGCTAGTTAATTCTTGTTGTTCAATTAAATGTTTTTTCGAACGACGTTTTAATGCAAGTAATGCTCGTTTTTGACCTTGTAAAGCACGAAACTAAATATTAAAATAAAATAGAAGATTAATTTAAATAAAATTTTTCATTTCTTTTTTTTTACTTGTTCTTTTTGTAACATTAAATTTCTTTCAATATCTTTTTCATTTTCCGTATTACTTGCTTCATCATCAGACTTTCAAAAAGAAAAATAGATAAAAATAGAAAGAAATATCGAAATAATCTTTTTACAGTAGATTGTTGATCTTTCCAATTAAATGTATCACTCTTAAGACTTCCAACAAGTGAATCATAATTTGAATTATCATGACGATTTGTTTGTTCATTATCTGATGAATTTATTATTAATGGAATTGTTGGAGTTGTTGAAATAGTTGTTTGTGGAATAAAACCTATTTTACTTTCTATACGTGGTCGAACTATTGATTGAATATTACGTCGAAGTGATAAATCATCCTTATTTTACCAATAAGAAAAAAAGAATTAAAATTATATTACTTTTTTAATACATACTTCATCATCATCGTCATCGTCACATGTATTCATTTGTGTTTGATGATGCATTGCGGAATTTTTATTCATGATTTCTGAGCGTTCTTCAGTTGTTAACTAAATGTAAAAATACGAATAATAAGTATTAGAGATTATTATACACAAGATTTTGTCATTTAGTTGTATTATCTTTTTCATCGAAAGATTGCACATAAAATTTTCTACAAAACTAGATATGAAATTTAAAGGTACTATAGCGTCTACGTTAGAAGAAATGAATATCAATAGGAAAATTATTTTGGAAATATGAACAGGATAATTCTTTATGCATTTATCGTTACTTCGGAAAGGAATTAATAATGATATCAGAATAGTTAATTTTATAGAATTATTAGTATAGTTTGAATTTAACTCTGCAATTTAAAAATATGAAAATATCTGAAGTTTCTAAGCAAATTCTATTAAGTTAAAAAGCATCATGATACTGAACAATTTTATTTTTTCTGTATTTCAATGTAGAAATTTTCTAGAGTAGCTGAGAAATTTCTTGTAAAAACTTTGTTTGGTAGACGTCTTAAACATAACGCATAACTAATGATTGTCAGATTCTTCACAACTACATATGAGTTTACACCTTTAAAAAGAGATTTAGTCTTTTAGTACATATCAAAACATTTGAAAATCATATGAATTTACTGTAATTAAATTAAGTAAATTAACATAACCAGCTTGTTGTTCTTCAAGATTTGCAATAATAGAACGAAGTTTTTCACGCTGTTCATCACTACCTGGCTAGAATAAAATATAAGAATATTTTCAATAAAGATATTAGTAATAAATATAAAAATCTTACAACTAAACTTTTGAATTTTTCCATTGATTCAAACATTGTTTTTGCTTGTTGAATTGAATTTTGTATTTGTTTTATACGATTCATAATTGTAGATATTGAAATCATCTAAACAATAACAATAATAAATAAAAAGAAGAAATTCTTTAATTATCTTCTTTTTTTTTGTCTTACTTCTGATGATTGATCTTGATCATTATTAGTGATTGTATCAGTATCTAATGTTTCATTTAATTCATCATTATTTTCTTTCTCAAATGCTGGTCGTGGTATACCATCAGCTAATAAATCATTCTCATTTTCATTATCACTTATTTGTATATCATCATTCTGATAAACTGGATCAAAAAATGACATCTTTAAAAAAAGAAAAAATTTTTTTTATAATGAAATATATAATTTAATTTACTTGAACATCCATATTAGGTAAATTACGTATTTTTCTTTTTAATGCCATTTAATTATCTAGAAAAATAGTAAATATTACCATTTTAAGTATCGTTTCTTTAGAGATTAGAAAAATTGCACAAATAAAAAGAAAAGAAATATCTGACTATTTATCCTTTTTTTTTATTCGTATACGGCGAGCATCAGCCATAAGTCTTTCAATCTCATTTTTGTTTGTTTCTATTCTTTGATTATTATTATCAATTTTTGTAGATATATTAGATGTATTTCCATGATATTGCATTGCTAATAAATACATTTCTGATGATTCATTACGTGATGAACTTGGTTTAATAGGATGAACAATATGAAAAAGAGATTGAAGTGATAAACGCATTTCTTGAAATGGTTTTTGTCCTTGAAATAATTTACAAAGAAAATATCCATTTGGTTTTAATAATCGACGAGCAAAATCAAAAGCCTGTTGTTGAAGTGTTGCTATAGCTTAAAATAAAAGATATTAAATATTATTTTATAATTCGAAAATAATATTAACCTGTATGATCAATTGCTCTACATCCACTAACATTTGGACACATATCTGAAAGAATTCCATCAACTTTCTCAACTTTTAATTGATTTAATAAATCTTGTAATTTTTTATTACATTCATTAGTTGTTTCGACTGTTAAATTCCAATCATCAATAATATGTACACCAGGTATTTCAAAAATTGGATTACGATCAAGTGCTATAACAATTCCACATTTTAAATCTGGATTTGGTTTATGTAATGATGTTATTTCTGTTGGATGTAATAATTCATTTTGTTGTTGTTGTTGTTCAGATTTCTTTCCGGTATTAGTACGAGCATTAACTTGTTTAACAAGTACTTGTGACCACGCACCAGGTGCAGCACCCATATCAATTACAACATGACCAGGTTGTAAAAATTTGTATGTATCATTTATTTCAATTAATTTAAAAGCACTTCGTGCTCGATAATTTTCCTTAACTGATCGACGAACATATGGATCAGAAACATGTTTAGACATCCAGGCATTTGCATAATGAGGTATACTAGTTGAAAATAAACGATAAGAAACAAATCGTTTGGTAAGCATAAATGTCTAGACGTTAAATTTTAACAATTGAAAGATACTTGACTTAAGTAAGTTTTTAACTTTTTTTTTATACAATTTTTTTCCGTATATTACCCTTGAAGAGAGGTAAAGATGGAACAATTACTTCCATCGGTCAATATTTTGAATGTAATGTTTTCAAGGTAACAACCTCGAAACAGTTTTTTATTGGTATAACGTATCAATTTTTATTTTTTATTAATTATTTTATTTATTTTCATTCTTTTGAATTATTAATAAGGCTTAGTCATCGTTTGTTCTAATCATTCGATTAAATAAATAAGATATATGTATAATATGAGAGCGACATCTTTCGAATCAATAGAACAGCTGATTTTTGCTCGTATGAAAGATGTGCATGCAACGTTTTATTTCTTTATTTTGAAAAGAAAATTGATGTAGTAATCTATTTATGGCAAACTTTCATATTTATTGTTGATGAGATCATTTTAAATAACATGAAAAAAGTTAATAGATAAGCGTCATTGCAAGATATATAATATAACCACATGAGAAGAATCGCAAGAAGATATTTTAGGTCATAGACAAAACGTAATTATTTAAATGAATAACCATTATATTGATTTTGATTCTGTTCGATACACACAAGAATATTTTTATCCATATTTTTCAAATGGTCGAATGACCGTCAGTGAAACATACGTAGCTTTATCTAATGGATTTCTTCATCCTACTTCTCTAGCATCAATAACAATTTTCGAACATGATAAACAACTCTATTGTATTGATACACGTCGTCTTACAATTGCTAAAGAATTACAACGGAGAAAAAAATTAGAAATATTAAAATGCTTTTGTATTCAGTATGTTAAAAAAAATGATGACCAATTTATAGATCAATATTTCAATCTTGTATACGAACGTTTACCAGCAATGAAAAAGAAAGGTCTGAATAGTAAAACGTGTTTTGCAGAATTCAAAAACTTAAATATTTGTCAATGCAGCCAATGTGATCGAAGGGCCCAAATTAACATTATCAAAACATCAAACAAAAGTTATTATAAATTTATACAAAACTGTCGTTGTCAAAAGTTTGGATCACAAGTCCTTTATAGAATGGAAAAACCTTGGACAGAAGTCACTTTTCAAGAAATTTGTGATATATTTATGTCTTTAAGACAAACGTTAATTTGTCCAGATATTCTGATGAAAAGTCATATGAAACGTGTTGATTCAAAGAAACCATCGAAAGATGTTGCAGTTCTTTGTATCCAGGAATCATCTCATCAAAGCTCACATTCATATATTAATCGTAATACACAAGAAGTAGAAAATAATAGTTCTATTGAACGATATTGTCGATTAGAGGCATTATTTAATAGTTTAATATTCTGAATTGGATGAAAATATTGTCATATGATAATTATTTTTCTCGTGATTCTTATTTAGCCATGTTACAATACTAAATTCAGTTCAAAATATTTAGGTATTTGATATCTTTTTGAACTAATAAATTCGTTGTATGTTGTGTTAAAATCAAAATGAATTTATTTATAATACATAGGATGGTCAGAAAGTTCCTGGAACATCATCTTTTTTTATTCAGTAAAACATTTTTAAAATCTTTTTTAATCAAATGTTAAGAGTACTTGTTTTAGTTTATTGCACAGTGTTTTATATAGAAAATACATATGTGACAATGCTTTTGACACAATTATATCTTCACAAACGAATTTTCTCAATCATACCCTGATGAAAATGTTCCGAGTATTTTTTGATCACCCTATGTAAAAACAAATAACTATTCAAAATAAAATCAATATGAGAATGTTATTTAAAAATATTAGAAAAATTATAATTGAGCAGGTTAATTTTGTCGTTTACGATAAAAATGTTCTTGATGAATATTTTGATCTTTGATCATTTTTCTTACATTTTCTAAAATGACTTTACTTTTAATTGCTGGTGTAATATCATTTGGTATATTTTTCAATTGTGAAGTATACTTTTTTTGTGAAATATTTTCTTTACTTAAATCATAAGTTTCAACACATGATTGATGTTTAGAAGTTTTTTTATGTCGATTTGGAAAACTATTTGTCGTTGTTGATGATGACCAACTTGATGATGCATTAATATCAGTTTTATTTAAATGTTTTTCAGGAATATCATTAATTGTCATTGGTAATGGTGATGGAGTTTTTAAATGTTTAGATTTATGAAATAATTTTGAAAGAGATGAACGAGAATGAGTTGAATTATTTTCTTTACTTGTTTGTTGATCTGATAAATATGTTTTATCATTTGACTTTGTATTATTAGATTTATTATTAATTGTTAGCTTTGATTTTCTATATAATAAAGTAATTAATCAATAAATCTGTTGGTTTTTTTTTGAATCACTTACTTATTATTATCTTGTTGATGATTAATTGTGATTGGTGGTGGTGGTGGTGTTATTCGAATGGTTTCAACATGTCGTATAGATATTTTATTTATTTCTATTTCATGGTGTTTATCATGTATTGGAAATGATTTCGATTTTCTTTGTGATATACAACAGATTGGTAAACATTTTCTGCATAATCGACACATCAATATTATATTGAATAGTCGAGAAATAGAAAAAGAGTTAATGTTATTTCTTTTTCTTTTGTTTTACTTTAAATAAGAATGATGTAAGACAATTGGCGAAAGAATTTATAAGCTTACGAACGAAGACATCAAAAATGAGCAAAAAAAGAATGTTATTGACATTAGATACTAATTTACTGACTTCATTTTTTCTTTAAGACAAACATTTTATTGCATGATTTTTGTTCTATAAGGAGAATCAGACATACTTATTGTTCCAGTACAATTTATTGGACATCTTGAATTAGAATATGATGCACATAATGTCATTGACACCTCACTAGTAATTGGTGTATCAATTCAAACTAATGAACATCGACTATCCCATCTTACGACCTCAGTATCTAATTAATTAATAGTATTCTTCATTTATATTACTAATAATTACAATGAAAAGAGAAAAAGTAATGATAAAATTTGTCACTATTCCTTTTTTTTCTAGTTTATTTGTATTTTTAATCAAATTTTTTTAATTGTTTTGTTTCTCAATATTGTTCTATATTGTGAAAAATAGTATAAACGAAGTAAAATAATAGAGCACATTCTTGTTATATTCAATAATACATGATGAAATAAGACCTTTGTGTTTATTTACAATGTGTAATCCTTGTGCACATAAATTTAATAACACATCAATTCGAGAACGAAAGTTATTTATAGGTATTTTGCATAATAACAATGTACATAACTTGATTGTTCAAACATATAAAGATCAACACATTCTTATCTTTTCACAAAAATTCTATTGAATTTAGTTCGATTTTCGCCATTGTTACGTAAAGTTTAATGATATAATCTTTCGATTTTCTTAAACTTTGAGATATGTAACACTATGAAAGTATCTGTGCTATCTCTCTCTTCATTGTGTGAACACTTTTGAATGTAGCATTGTAATATTTGGGTACCATCAATATAATTTATTATTAATTTCGTTTGATAATAGTATTTTCAAACTGAGTTTTTGTATATATTCGATATGGGTCTATGCATACAACATTCTAGTGTGTATAATCATAGAATAAATGTGTAAAAATTGAAAGAAAACGATGATATTTTTCCTAAATTCATATCAATTACTGATTATATCCTTAATTTTCAAATTTTTAAAATTAACACTTAGTGTTGACGAAAATATTTGCTGACGTTACTTAATAAAAATTGATAGAAGGCAGTCAATGAATGAATCTACATGTATTTCATTGATATCAAGATAATCACAAAAAAAAAGAAAATATTGTATTTTCCATGGTTTGTTTAAATATTGATATCACTTAATAATTTGACCATTTGCTCTAAAAAAGAAAATTTGTACTATTTCGTATTTAATTATGTATATCATGTATCTATCAAATCCAGAAAGTTATGTCAAGAAAAACAAGTTAGAAAATGAAAATAAATAATCAACATAATTCATGACTTTTGGAAGACTAATAGTTACTTTAATGGAACAAATTTAGTAAATATGTATTAGAATCAATACGCAATTATCTAAGCTTATTGAAAGATGAATTTATTTTTTCCATTTATCTGAATATGATGATAAAAACAAAATGATAATTTTCTTAGATTGATATTTTAATATTGAATGAATTTTTTATTTTCTGTTACAGGGGAAATTTTATAGTTACTACTATACTCATATTGATCGAACGTTTCAGATCAGAGATATACGCAAGAACAATCATTTTTGCAACAGTTCTAATCAATGATGGTGATTGGAGGTAACATTTTTGTCTTTTAATAAACATGTAAGTGATAAAAAATTTTTAGTTGATTCTTCACGAACTGCTGAATACAGAAATGAGAATTATTAGTGAATTGAGTTTAGTATCATTGTTTGATGAAAGACTAACAAAATTGAAATCGTTTATTATTCATCAGAATGAAAAAGCCATAGATATATTTGTTTTAGGATCAAGCTACACACTTATTTTGAGGAATAAGAGAGAAAAAGAAACCTAGCCCATATCTCTACATGGAAAAATGATAAAATCTTTATCCTTTCTTTGAAAGCTACGCCATGAAAAATTCTTATTGACATATTCTGCTGATTTGTTATTCTTTATATCAGATCACGAATGAATATTAGCATTTTAAGTTATGAAAGCATTTTTTCAATGTTATTAATCGTAATATACTGAAATTATTCTCTATTATTGCATATGATTTAATTACAATATGATTTTATAAGTGTAGAATGAAGTAGTTCTTCATACGAATTATATGAAACAACGAGGAAGGATCTGTAAGGTAAGAGAAGAAAAAGAAAAAATAGAAAGATTAATTATAGACATAATCACTTAAAATCAGTTGTATGAGTTGTATAAAATTAAAAATAGTCTTTACACAGCCACATTAAAAGTGTATTGTGATTGCTCATGACCCGAAAGTAGTTAGGAAAATGAATCCCGATCCTGATGGTGACCCGACCAGAACCGATCTTTGGAAAGAGATTAAGTACAAATAAAGAATTACACTACACACATGGACTAATATACAGGTGTTTACAAAAAGCTTGGAAAACACTTTTTTTAATTCGTTTCTTTATTATTATAAGTAGTCACAAGAGTGATTTTTTGAGGGTTAAACCCTCGAAAGATATACTGTAGCTCAAGGGGGAAAAGACTAATTGGAATGGCTGCGAATGTTGGGAATGGATGGGAATAGCTGCGAATGGATGGGAATGGCTGAGAATGGATGGGAATGGAAGGGAATGGATGCGAATGGATAGGAATGGCTGAGAATGGATGCGAATGAATGGGAATGGCTGAGAATGGCTGGGAATGGCTGAGAATGGATGCGAATGGATGGGAATGGCTGAGAATGGAAAAGAATGGATGGGAATGCCCGAATAGTCTTTTCCCCCTTGATATATATAGAAGTGTAATTTCTTTCCTCATCGATATACATTGATTGAATTATGCCATCGGCCAGTAACTGGAAAAATCATTATATATCAATTTTGTCTTTTTGGAATAGGAGAATGTGAACTGCTTCTCGTGTTCATTGTGAAACAATCATTTCACTGACCACTATTTATTACAGTATTGACAAATTAAAACAAACAGGCTCACTTAAACATCGAGATGAAAACAGTTGACCACGGGTTCTTAGTGAGAAAGAAGAAAAGCTATTGGTCAATACATTTGATATGACAATGAAATAATTCTTAACGAAATAAAAGAAAATTTATTGAAAATACATCACAAATCAGTGTCTACGTCAACGATTAGTGGTTACCTTTACGAGCGTGGCTATAAAAATGTTTTACATCAACCTACTTCCATATAAACATTGAATGACAAAAAGATGGCATACATAGTGGGCTAAGAAGCATATAAATGATGATTTCAATACTACAATATTTACAGAGGAATCTTCATTTCAGATTTTTTATAATACAGTTTGTCGGCGGACGAAAACTTCTACTCAAGAATTTAAATGTTCACCTAAAAATCGTCAGAAGGCTCATATGTGAGATGCAATAAGTGTGAAAAGTATATTGACATGTCACACCAACATTTTTTAGGTGAAAAAATCAAAAAAATTGAAACATTCATGACAAATAAATCTGATGTGGCCAAAGAAACAACATATTTGTATAATATCTTTCTTTATAAATCAATCAAAAGTAAATGAAATTATACTATTGTATAGCACTCTTCTCGGGCTATCGGCCATACTATAAAGGAATTCGAAGAGCATTTGTATAGTAGAAGATATCTGTGCAAGACGATTTCCAAGGTTTTTTTTTTGAAAGCACCAAGATATTTTTACTTTGTTTTTATTCAACTCTCTTTTTCTTTTTTTTTTCTTATAATTCCATCTTCTTCTACTATTTAATAATACTGTAACAATTATCTTAATGAAGAGAAAACAGTGAAATGAAATAAAAGAGTATATAATATGTCTCCCCTTGCTCCATCATCAAGCTTATCCACATATCGTGATAGATTGCTCAAGTAAAAAAAATATTCACAATGACTTATATGCCTACAAAATATTCAGACTAATACTCGATTTGATCTGAGCATAAAAATTCTTTTTGTGACCTGATCTAAGATCAATATTTTGACGATCCATTTCGAGTCGAACATTGACATCATTTGAATAATAGATATCAAATCTTATAGAACACAGTACTTTCTACCAAGTTGTTATTATACAATTGAACTAAATACGTATATAACCGTTGCTTGAAACAATAAAAACGTATGTATATACGTGATAATAAAATACTTCTCTCTGACTAACAACTGGTAAACGGTTAACAACCATTTTATCAAAATATCATAATAAAAACACCATTGATTCAAATGTAAATAACTTTCTAGACTTCTCATTTCTTGAGCATCATCTACAAGATGCTGTATGTATAAACAAATGATATATACCATATGTCAAACTAGCATTAAATATATATATACTATTTTCTAGATGACTAAGAATATGAAAATTATGAAATATTATTAAAATAAAAGAATTTCCAAAGAACAAAAATATACAATTTCTCAAGTGTTCTAATGTAGAGAGTTTTCCATGGTATAATACAGAATCCAGAAGAATCAATGAGAAAGAGGAATAAAAACAATACATAAGTTTCAGAAAAATTAATATTTATATCATTAAAAAACATGTTGTATTCGATCTATGGACTAAGAGATATGATAGATCGTTTTGCAGTGTACATGAAGTTTGAATATAAAAGCAATGTTTTTCAACATCGAGGTCGACATAAAAACTAATAGATAATTTCAAAACCACACTATTTGGAATTAAAGATAATATATAGAGCTTAGTTGTGAAACTATTCTTTGGCCAACATGAGAATAAAATCTAATACTTGGCAAAACATTATATTTGAGAACAATTACATATATTCATTTCTTTTTCTTTCTACTTCTTTTTGACTTTCTCTATTTCTTTCTTCCTCTATGTTTATTATACTTTTGTTTTTTCTATTTTGTTGAGTATTTTTCTTGCATTTTTTTTCTAATTCATTTGTTTTCTTGTGTATATCCAGGAATACACTATTATTGTTAACAATAATAAGTAACATTCATTTAGTTTTTCATTCTTGGACTATTTTAACAATACATTTCAATGGAAATAAATTTATGCTAACTGGGATCAGTAAGTGTAGACGTATTTTAGTTTTTCTTTATTTTGATAGATATTGAATAAATGTATGACATAAAAGTATCTAGAAATCCACTAATAGACATAAATTTTATCAAGATGTTCAGTTGATATGTAACAATACTAGGTAGAAAATAATATTTTGTCAGGGGGAGGGATACCTCTATAATTTCAAATGAGGTAAATAATGAATTTTATATTAAACGAAAGCTCGTCAAAAACGAAGTTTATTGGTACTAAACAGTAAGGGGTTATGAAAAATTTTTAATGTCGAACCTAAGATAGGTTTAGAAATTTTCTACTGTTTTTAGAGTAGAAAATAAAGGCGTTAGTATTTGTAAAATGGAATGGGATTTTTCTCTTGGATATTTTTACATAATTCGAGAGAGTTTGTCGAGCTGTACAAAACTACATATATTAAACATTTTTCAAGTCATTTTTTCTTATAAAAATTTTAAAAACCTACTTCAAAAGTCTTTAAAAACGTTTAAAAAACTTGTTTTTTTATATGGAAGAAAAACACTTGGTTTTTAAATGAAACAGCTATTTTCATTATCTTTATTATCTCAGACACTTCGAAATGCATTTATTCGACGTAGCGTGAAAAACAGCATCTCATAAGTATATTTCGAAGCGGCTGAGATAGTGAAAATAATGAAAATAGCTGTTTCATTTAAAAACCAAGTGTTTTTCTTCCACATAAAAAAGAACAAGTTTTTTAAACGTTTTTAAAGACTTTTGAAGTAGTTTTTATAAGAAAAAATGACTTGAAAAATGTTTAATATATGTAGTTTTGTACAGCTCGACAAACTCTCTCGAATTATGTAAAAATATCCAAGAGAAAAATCCCATTCCATTTTACAAATACTAACGCCTTTATTTTCTACTCTAAAAACAGTAGAAAATTTCTAAACCTATCTTAGGTTCGACATTAAAAATTTTTCATAACCCCTTACTGTTTAGTACCAATAAACTTCGTTTTTGACGAGCTTTCGTTCAATATAAAATTCATTATTTACCTCATTTGAAATTATAGAGGTATCCCTCCCCCTGACAAAATATTATTTTCTACCTAGTATTGTTACATATCATAACCATTTTTTCTATTCAATTCTTTAAGACAATCGATTTATATGATAGGATCCTGGACAGAGGTGCACGAGGCACAGTTTTTTACACCCTCGTCCCGCCCCATCTTAAGTTAGTCTCGTGCCCCGTTTCGTCCCGTTATGACATTATATGACTTTATAAATTTTGATAATTTTGCATTTTCATGATAGTTGCTGAAATTTCACCTTCCTTGAGCAAATACACCACTTGTTAGATGTTTACACAACTTGAGAGGGACTTATTTGTTCAGGTTTCGAAAAAAATGAACACACTCTGTTTACAAGAGATTTTTTCATCGCTCACCCGCCCCACCACGTAGATCTTCTGCCTCGTGCCCTGCGCAGCTCTGATCCTGAACGTATAGCAGACAGTTCAATCAATTATTCCCGTTCTTGTATTACATGTATCTGATGATACAAAAATTCACATCATCGCTTGACGAAATCTATTTTCAAAGATATTCAATAGCAAATCCTCCCACTTCTTGCATTTTCTCTCCTGCGAGATAGAAGTTCTATTTTGTTATACTATCCAGAGCTACCAACAGGCCACGTTTTTTCAACTTGACCTGGGCAGCACGCTATATCAAGCCAAATAAAATTTCTGATTTTTCGAATCCATTACGTTCTATAACTTAACATCAAAAGATTTTTTCGAAACTATAAGTTTCTTAATTCAACTTAGCCGAAAATATACTAATACGAGAGGTAGCAGTTGATAAAACATTTTTATCAACAATATCATATTGATATTTTTCGTGTTTTAATAAGTAAAACATCTATTCAACCAGGCTATATCAATGATTCTTACGAAGAAGTGGATGATGAAACATTCAAATATGATGATACAGAAACAGAAAAAACATAAGAAAATAATAAAGTATAACCATTATTAGCAGACATTGCTTAAATTAAATTGTTGCTTATATAAAAGCTGTTAGCGCAATTCCTGCGGGATTAAAAAAACTGTGAAACACGATGAAACTGCGTACATTGTATAACCCCTCCCCCCCCCCCCCCCCCAAGATGTTACTCTAATCGATGTAAAAACACCATTTCTGGATGTTTTGGCGCTCAAGCATGAAGTGTCAGGGAGGTCTTCTATTACGAAAGGGGGGGGGGGGGGGGGGGGGGAGGGTTACCAGATATCCAAAGTTTGTTCAAATAAATATCTATGATGGTCTTTAGCCCTTCATAGATTACAGTCTATACTAGAATAGTAAGACTCACTGCAGTGTCAGCCGCTGTCTGTAATGGTGACGCTCATTTTGCCCATTGGTCAAGGTCGGTGACAAAGGTCATCGAGTGTGTCGGTCGCGGTCTGTGATGCTAATCTTGCCTGACGGTCACAGTCTGTGATGTCAATTTTGCCTGTCGGTCACGGTCTGTGGGGAGAGGGGAGAGGGGGTGGGTCCAAATTTCTACCCTTAAACACTTCAACACTCTCTTTCAGATCGTGTTTCACAAAAAACTAGCAAAAGTACTCGGCATTGCCCGAGAAATGTCACACTTAACATATGCAAACAATATATCATTGTGTTTGAGAAGATCTAAACAGTCTAATTAGTGGGAAGCAGATATAGACAACTACTATTTCTCTTCAGTGTGGATTTTGGTCCTAACTCTTGGACATATCTTAAGTCTCGATCCTATCTGACTCCGCTAGGCATGCACTGAACCCGACCTATAGCTCGGGATTCGAGCCGAACGATTCGGGTTCAGGCTCGGTATCTATCCAACAAACTCAGACTGAATCGACCATCTATATAATTCTCCAGGCGTTTTCGGAGGGTACATAATAGATCTTGAAAACATTTTAAAGCTGGGACTTGGGTATTTCTGAACATCGTCAGGTTTTTTACGATTGTCTCTAGTGCTTTATTTTTGCGGGTCATTTATCTCATTACACTCAGACTTACTATACCCAGCTCTAAAATCTCTTCTTTTGGTTCATTTCTATGTCCTATTTTACAATTGAGTAAAAATGACCAAGCCCGAGCCCTGAGACTGAATTTGAACGTTTTGGCTCGGTACATGCCTAGATCCCACCCTTAATGAATACAGAATAATGATATTGAAAGGTTGCTCAGAGGTGAGAAATTCTTCATCCTCATACGTGTAGATCAAGAAGATCTTGGTGGCTCATAAAAATTTTATCGACTTTCTATAGTTTCGTGTACATCCCGGAGCACATACGTATCTGAATCGATTCCGATCTTGCTCAGCTCCCGTCTCACTTAGTTACGTTTGCGGTTTCGATCAGAGCTGCACGGCGCATGGGGCGCCCCGCGATTTTTCACGGGGCGGGACGGGGCAGGTGAACGATGGAAAAATCTCTTATAAACAGAGTTGTGTTCATTTTTTTCGAAATCTCCACACATACGTCCCTCTCAACTTGTGTAAACACCAAGCGAGTGGTATATTTGCTTAAGGATGGTGAAATCTCAGCGCCTATCATGATTATATTAATTTTGACATCATAAAAATGCAAAATTACCAAATTTATAAAGTCATACAGGATGATTCACCTATTTTTACTAGTTTTCGTCAATTTATTGTATTTCTATAAAACGTCAGAAATTTTTTATTTCTATATGATTAGATAGAATATTGATTGCTCTATCCAATGGTATAGTTTTCATTTGATTTATCTCATGTGTTAGTTAAAAAATGAGTAAAGTTTCGTGAAGTAGGCAAAAAAAAATTTTTTTCTATGTAATTTCGAGAAATTTCCTTCGAATAATTCAAGTAATTATAATGTATTGGACAAATGAATATATTTCGTTTCTATATAGTTCAGTAGAGAAATGAATTCTCTATCAAACTATATATTTTTTAGCAATTTATTTTCCACTTTGACTGAAAATTTAGTGAATGTTTAGCAACTTTTTTTGATAGAAGTTCATTTACAACATGATTCGTATCTTATACATAAGACTCGTGGCTTTCACCTAAAACATCGTTTGAAATTGTAATCTTTTCTCTTCGTTTTTTTGTATTAATGAAAACAAAACTAGTGAAAATAGCTAAATCATCCTGTAATTTATTCGACAAAGACAAAGACAAATAAATGAATTTTTTATTAAAAAAATTTGTTAAACATTCACTAAATTTTCAGTCAAAGTGGAAAATAAATTGCTAAAAAATATATAGTTCGATAGAAAATTCATTTGTCTAATACATTGTAATTACTCGAATTACTCGAAGGAAATATCTCGAAATTAAATAGAAAAAAATTTTTTTGCTTACTTCGCGAAACTTTACTCATTTTTTAACTAATACATGAAATAAATCAAATGAAAACTATACCATTGGATAGAGCAATCAACGTTCTATCTAATCATATAGAAATACAATAGATTGACGAAAACTAGTAAAAATAGGTGAATCATCCTGAATAATTTTATAACGGGGCACGGGGCTAACTTAACACGGGGCGGGGCGGGGGTATAAAAAGCTGTGCCCCGTGCAGCTGTGGTTTCAATCCTGTCGTTCTTTGATTCTATATTTCGAGGAAACTCCTTTGGAAAATCGGTTTTTCAACCTACAATGCCATAAAAACTTGTTTCTATCAAAACTTAACACAATCACACATTCACTTGATCTAAAACTTTAAGCTTGCAATATCTGTTGTTTAGGAGAGTTACGACAATATATCGTGCATTAAAATTGTGAAAGATTTAGTCATAGCCGGTATTAACTTTATCGTCTTCTTCATTGGTTGAATCGCGATGACTCATAAATATATCATCGAATTTAGAATCACATATAACATGTTTTTGATAGCAGAGTCATCAACTGTATTTATCTTCATGTTTAATGCGTCTACAACAGAACTACTTAAATTTTAAGAGATTATCGATTTGCAAGCTTGTGTGTGGGATGACACAACAGACAGGATGATGACGGGGTGTAACGCCCTCATTCTCCAACAAATGAAATTTTTTGTTATTTTTGCGAATTGAAAAGTTGAAAATCAAGCATGCAGTAGAAATTTTGCTAACTTTTCCAAAAATACAGAATTAGACTGTTTTTTCTCGAATAAATTATAAAGTAAAATCAAAACCTTTTCGCTTTACAAAAAAGTACACATTATGAAGTTGATTCATTGCTTCTTCTTGAAAGCATAACTTCGATCAGTCGTCGCTAGCATGAACGCCATCGATGCTAGGAGCACTGAGAAAGCTGATCTTATTGAGAAGACTAGAAAGTAAAACAGAGTGTTTCACATTGAATAAAATGTTTCTGATACGTAAAATTTGATGGAACATATATAGCAAGAAATAGCACTAATCTTGTCCGAAGAAAACATGATGGTATCTCCTAATTCTCGTTAGCTTAGAACGTATCAAGGTGTGTCATTTGTGCCCTAATATTAATTGAATTGTATTGTATATGAAGAAAAATACACCGAATAAACACCTAGAAGTCTGCTATTAATTTGAACACACTATCTCATACAAATTTTTTTAAAACTCTCCCTCTGCTTGTTTGAATCAATATCCGACTCGAATTACGAGAAAATTGAATGATTTCGAATATTAACACAGTTTGTATAGATTCATGAAACAGGTTGTTCGTCTCTGCAAAAACCTTGCATTCATTGATCAAAAACTACCTTTTAGCTAGGATCGAGCCGGATCCGATCAGATTGCGAGAGATTGACCCATGTCGAACACTAATTTGGATGATTAAGAAAAACTTGAAGTAATGTATCATTAATGAAGCTATTAATCTCAACTTCACTTGTTATAACATGTGACATAGATAACATTTGAACATAGCTGAGAAATCATATTACGGAAAAGTTAACGGTAACGGAGACGCATCAAATATAGTTTTCCCATATGTACAAGTTGAAAAGCAGCGTTTAAAGCGTCCCTTTAGAAAATCTTTCTTCTAATACAAGGATTGTGAAATATATTGACTAACGAGTATAGAGTCCTCTTGAATAAAATCATGTATTATAATAAAAAAAATTTGTGACACTAACCCTTTGTATTTTTCGAAGAGGTGACATATTTGGTCAGTTAGCGAGATAAATTTATCAAGAAAGGCAGTAACCAGAGAAGAAATGTGCTTTAAACACAAGTGGCTACCTTCTAAATGGAATATTTCCTTTAGTGTTGATTGTACAACACTTCTATTTTCCCATACGAACCAAAAATCTCTCCACTATGAAGATTTAATATGAAATGTTTTCATAACTCTTATATACAAATTTATATGTTAATGACTGCTCTTCTATAATCGATTGTTTTTTAGATTGTGTTTTCTAACATTTTAGTCGTACATATGATAGAATACGTCCGTGATTCATGCTACAAATTGATAGACTTTCTTCAAAAGTTCAATCTATTTGCATCGATACCACCTTCAACTAATGAATTCGATCTTCGAAATGAACGAATATCGACAAGATTATTCATCATTTTATT
>JAJEKB010019483.1:0-12374 GCA_022393335.1 Macrotrachela quadricornifera
TATGCAAGCAAGGCTATAGAGAAAGAGATAAATCGACAAATGAGCTAATACGTGACCAGTTTTTATCGATGTGCGTGAGCAACAAGCAAAGTGAAAATAAGTCTCATTGATAATATAAGAAGTGCCGTACATTTAAAGCATTATTATCGGTACCTAGATATTTTATTAAATCAAAGAAAACAATATCTAAGCAGCAAGTCAACTCAACCTAGGCTAGACAATCTAGGACCTGCATTATAAAATATCTTTTATCTTCTTTCTCTCGTCTTTTTTGTGAGTTTAGGATTTGTAAAGATCAAGCATTATAGTTGAGTCGTAGCCCAACTCATTCAAACTGGCGGATTTCCTGGCGAAATTTGCTAGTTGGCAAAAAGAGAAATTCTCATGTGACTGAGAAGTGATCAGATCTACAGATCGGATTGAATCTCCAAGGCTAGTGATGTGGTTTTGATACTACTCGCACAATCATTATAAGGGGTGTACGAAAACTAGTCGATACGAAAATTGACTACTGAGGTGATAGTTGGTCGAAGATTTTTCATAAATGAAGAAAAGCTTTCCTCAAACAGAAGTTCGACTTCGTCATTGTGAGAGCGAAATTGATATTAATTAGATTACTATAATAATGTTATACGAAACTAATTATTCAAACAAGTCAGACTAATAAATAGAAGAGTAGCAGTTTAGCAATTGTTAGCAAGTTCCTCGAAGTGTTCTGATAACGTGGATTACTTCGACAATGCTGGAGGCACACTTTCAAGACAGGCAATCGTATTTCGACAATTAGAACAACTTGTTAATATTTTCTAAACTACTACCCTTCTCTTTATTTTTCCGACACTGCAAAGTTTGAGTACCTATGTAAGAAAAGCTTTTTTATTTATGAAAGATTTTCGACTAATTATCATTTCGATCACTTTTTGCTTCTCTCTATTTTCAACTAGATAAATTAAGAGACGGTTAGACAGAGAGGATTCAGCACAATAAGCTCGACGTTTAAGCTCGAAATTTAGAGTTCCACTTTTGATCTCTATCTATTACTAGTAATTATTGGTCATTTACTACTATTCAACTAGTTAATATATTCAGCTAACGAGTCCTCAATAACCATTACTAGATTCCAAAACTAAGTCCCGAGCAGAATCTAGCATTGCAGTTCCAAATGTGATTCTGTCGCGCGGTTTCTGACAATATTCCTCTAGGATTGTACTAAATTTTATATAATTCTAACATGATCAAATTATTGAATTGATTCTTCTAGGAACGTAAGGTAGAATAATAGAGTATAAATACCTTCATTTTGTAGCAACGTTAAACCGAGTTTTTATAAATACGTATAGTTGCTGGAAATAGCTTAAGTATTATTCTATAGATAATCTTCACAGTCACACTTACAGATTCTGCATAGAATAATAAAAAAGTTGAGTTAATAAGTGTTATATCATCTGTCATATAAGGTTACTATTGAAAACTTCAGGAAATGTATTTCTTCATTCATTTGAACTTAAAGGAATAAAGCGCTTCATCATCATCTTCGAACTGCATACGATCGCTCATAAAAATTACGTATGCAAATATCAAAATATGCCTTCACAGTATCCTCGCTATGTCTTTTTCAAACACCATAATGCGTCTTGTTATGAGAAAAGAATCGCTCCGTGAATAGCACAGATTACTACAAAAGTGGCCACTGGTGTTTATTTTAAACAGGCTATTACTCCTAGATCTGACCAGAATAAAATATACGATCGAGTATTTATGTATCTTAGAAGCTGAATTCAGAAAAATCAATACATAGTAGGTTGCGCTTTATGCAACTATCATAATTTGAAATATTATGGGGAAAACTGCAAAGACAATGAGATACGAAATAAACAAGACGCTCAAAACTAATGGGAAAAAATGCATCCAGCAAAGCTTCGTGACAAGAAATATTATCTGAAGTACTTGCAGATAAGAACTTAGATTTAATTCCGTTCTAAGTTCGTTTGGTAGAGCTGCTCTTTTAATCCTTCTATACTATCTACGTGAATAAGGTTGGACAAAGAGACAAAAAAAAGCAAATTCTTATTTTTCCATATGAATCCAGATAAAGTCGCAACAACTTTTTATTTTTTTAGAAGCAATGGAGGGTCTACCTACGACGGCAAAACATGCGTATGAGTGCGTGAAAAACGTAAGTGCATATGACCGAAAATTCATAAATTTAAACCATTTTTTTATTGCAGGTCATTCAAAAATTTGGGGTTCATCTTAACGATTCCTCTTGGTAAGTTTTTTCGCAGAATGGCAGCATAGATTTTTGCATTGACAATTGTGTTTTGCGACTGAGACAGCCACACTACTTATCTCTATACTATGTTATCAAACGTTTAAAATATATTTAGGAACACCCCGGCTGATTTCGGCTTTTTGGATTTTGTATATTCTAACGACAACAATAAGAAAAATGTCAACGATGATGATAAAAACGATCACTTATCATCGGTAATTCGATTTAATCTTGCAGCTGCATTCATCAGCTTTATAAATAATAGGCTAGTTAACAGCATGTTAGAAAAGCTCTAGTACGGACTATGTTGCTTATCTTCACTTCTTTCAGTTGACACATTAATTTCAGTCGTGTGAAAAACAGCAAGTTTTTCTTTTATCACTTATCTAAAGTGAATCAAAATAGTAAATGCTATTATATATTGAATGATAAAGCAGAATACTACTTATTGTCTATAATTATGCAATTCTTCTCATTGTAAATGAAACTTAGGGTACTATTTCAATTAGTTAGGATACGCGAAGCAGTTAAGTAAGGAATTGCTCTATAAATAAAGATGTTTAGCTGTTCTATAGGTTTTGTTATTGATCTCAACATATTCAAAGTCTCTATCTTTGCAGTTTATTCGTCTTGCTGCCAACACTAGGGCTTTTGCCGTAGCAAAGCTCATTGAAGCATATCATCTTCCGGCTCCTGACTTCATTTTGTCAATTCAGACGGGTGATAACTATGATAATGATGGAAAAAAAAAATCCGGTATCCAAGTAGAAACTGAACGGGATATTCAACGCGGTCTAGCTACCACAGCAAGACTAACACGTAAAGGCATCACGATACATAACTATTTCTTATACTTATATGTTTGAACATTAAGATCCATGGGTTACGACAAGTTGTATCAATCAAGATATGATCAGACTAGTCGGCAATGCGTTACATCGTGACATTTGTGGAACTGATGTTCCTCGCATCGGCTTTTGTAACTGGCGACGTGTAGCAGGTATCTATAACGCGAACTCTAATGTAAGTAATCAAATTTTATAAAATGCGACACATTGTTTAGATCGCAAGCAACTGGAAGACAACAGAGCTTCAATATCTACGTCTTCTGAAATGAGAATTCAGGTATTTATATTTATATAAGAGAGCGACATTCATGTCTCTATAAATCTAACTATTTTTATTTATTAGATGGATAATCCGTCTGTTATTCATAAATACATGTTAAGAACAACCGAAGACAAAAAGACTGGCAGATCTACTTGGCATCTAGAACCGAATCACACTCATTTTCACTTCTTCGATGATGGAACGAATAACGTGCAAAATGTGTTATTGAAACGCCAGGAGATCGAACATGAACTCAGTATTAGCAAGGCATTGAGATCACCTATAGTTGGTTGTATAACAGAGAGTACTAGTATGTGTTGTCAAGACTAGAGATTATTTATCAACAGTCTTAACTGGTAATGTATTTTCTAGCATCTGACAATTATATTCCAGTTGTCATGTTATTACTTGGTGGCGACTTCACGACGTTAGCTACCATATGCAGAGGCTTGAAAGACGGAACACCAGTCGTTATTGCTCGAGTACGTATTTTTACATCCAGCACCATCTCCTATAAAAACGAAAGAAAGCACAAGAAAAAAAGAGACATAAATTGCCAAAAGATAAACTGAACACCTTCAATTTTGATGTGCTTTAGTTTTGTCAATATTCGAGTGACTATTATCGTCATCCGTTCTATACTCTTGCTCTTCCGAGTATTGGAGCTCTGTATTTATTCGTTGCGATGGTCAAATTACTCGTTATTTGGATTCTTAGCTATTCACAGGTTTCTGTCTATACTTCGACGCATTTTCGGTTTTTTTCCCCTCCACATGTGGGACAACTCAAATGAAGTTTGTTGTCAGTCCATGAACAATTACACTTTTTGTTGAGACTAGAGTGACTGTTGCCCTTTTTGTCAAGAAGAAATCTTTTCGCATTTGATTTTTGCACGAAGCAAAAATATCTTCATATATTCTCTGTATAAAATTAAATAAACAGAAATGTTACATTATTTCTAAATTATTATAATATCTTATTTTTTTCAAGACTATCAAAAAGAACTCATATTTTCAAACTAAAAACCATGTACCACACTCAATATTTCCTTCCATTCTGAACACTATTTGTTGAGGTATATATTGAAACAGTTGACAATCATTTCTTACAAAAGAGCATCCAAGATATAGGTTTTATACACTATAGTTTCTTCATTGTCTGTTCCATAATCAGCAAGGATATATTGGGTAGAATAGACGCTATATCTGTCCGGAACGGCATCTTTTATTATGAGACAGTTTCTGTTCGAATTCTGTATCTATAAGACTAGTAGTCTACTATGAAAATAAGATTGCTCGA
The DNA here is from genome assembly GCA_022393335.1 of Macrotrachela quadricornifera. Classification (NCBI taxonomy): domain Eukaryota; kingdom Metazoa; phylum Rotifera; class Eurotatoria; order Philodinida; family Philodinidae; genus Macrotrachela; species Macrotrachela quadricornifera. The sequence continues at coordinate 4,682 of JAJEKB010019483.1, forward strand.
AACCCTAATCACATAGTTGGCTATAGTCATCTACCAAAAAATCGAGCTGATTATTTGTCGAAAGGCCACCTCTGAATAGATTGACAAATATATAGTTTTGTAACTTACGATGTAAGTGTCAATAGCACGTCAAAAAATTGACGGTGCTCTTTCCTTTTCCGATATAGTGACAAAAGAGTGAGCAAAAATGCCAGTATTGTGGTATGAATCGTATTTAAAACTATACTGGTCGGATCTGCGCATCTCACGATTCGTCTTTCTGATTGTATACTTTTTTTGTTAGTCGAGAAAAAAAGGATGAACTATGGTTGAGACAGTTTTCAGCTCAAAATCTTTCATATGAAAGAATAGATATGTCTGCGTCCTTCCATCAGGTACCCGAAGATCAAGAACAGTATTATAAATAAAAGAATCTCTGATTCTTCTAACAGGGCTTTCATATATTACTAAATAGTTCGATATAAGCCTCTACGTTTAATAGACTATGGATTACAAATTAATGAAAATCAAGTAGGGTCTCAAAACTGTTTTTATGAATCTGTATTATTTATATTACTCTTATAATTCGTTTGTATTTATTTACATTATCCCAATAGAATACCGGTGGAGTTGCTGATATTGTCGCTCAACTTTGCCGAAAGTTATCTCCGATCGATGAACTACGACAATTTCGAAAAAAAACATACGTTGAAGAATGCAAAGTTCAATTGAGGAAACTGTGTTCTGCAAACAGGTCAATCACTAAGCAAAATGGTGAAAGTGAAAACACAGACGAAGCCAACGAAAGTGAAAACACAGACGAAGCCAACGAAAGTGAAAACACAGACGAAGCCAACGAAAGTGAAAACACAGACGAAGCCAACGAAAGTGAAAACACAGACGAAGCCAACGAAAGTGAAAGCACAGACGACGTTAACAAAATTGATGAATACATAGATGTACTGAACGAAATGGAAGAACTCATTGTTGTATTCGATGCCATCGAACAGAGTGGCAATCTTGAAGATGCTATTGCTAGTGCAATGCTTAAAAGCATAAAATATCGAGTCGAAAATTTTGAGCAGTTCTTTCGCCAAGAAACAAGATCAGCGGAATTAGAATGGTGTCTTGTAAGATCTTTTGTCTCTGATAAAAAATAATACACAATGTTTTTTGTTAAAATATTTAAGATATGGAATAAAGTTGATCATGCACGACGCCTATTGATTAATCAAAAAGACCCATTCATAGCATCAACTACCGACAAGAAAAATGATAAAAATCCGGTGAGTAAAACGTAACGATCGGCGAATACCTTCGATCTGAATGGCGTAACGAATAAGATCCAGATGATATACAAAATACTAATAAAAAAACTTGAGTGCTTAAAAGATGAAATATTTCACCGGCAGTTTTTCTTACTTTTACGAAAAGGGTCGTTTCACTTAGAGAAGGAAATGACGTATCTCATTTCCTTTCTTGGATTGATTATATGTTTTCTATTACAATAAGAACACCTTCAAAAAGATGAAATTTCAAGTTTTGAAAATTCGTGCAGTGTCCACATTAAAATGTAACTTAACCTCACTGAATACCAAACACATGTCTTTGAAAAAGTGGACTGCTTAAAAAATTTTTTAATGAGAAAACCAAATCATGCCACCAAATTCTACGAGAATCGGATCCGCTGCATAGTTGCTACGATAATGGATTTGTTGGGCTACTATACAATATAGGCTGAGAACGCATTTTCATAGGCACAAACGCTGTTAAAAGCCAAATGGATGTTTTATGAATAAAACTTCATCGTAATAAAGAGTCTCTCTTATGTGATCATAGCATAATAGCGATAAGATGTATTCAGCCGAAATTTCTTGAATAACCTTTTTTCGTAGATGAATTCACTAGTCCAGCAGCTTCTATTCCAAGCTTTGTGTCGAAATAATGTGCCCTTTGTGCGTATGCTAATGGAATTCGGTGCTTCCATAGAAGATTTGACTAAAGAACAACTCACTATTATTTGTATGAAAAATAGGGTAAATCAAACTAAAATTATTCCTTATTTGATTCATGTCAATTTCCTAGAACGAGAACGCTCTTAGCGTGCGTTCCAACAACTCGACATCACCTACACGTGATACTGATATAGTTCACCTTACGAAATATGTAGAACAAAAATATAATAGTTATCTTAACCAATATTTACACGATTATGTGAGTATTGATTACTACTGAACGTATTACGCATACATTGATTTTATATTACAGAAAGTGCAGAAATATGAGAGAAAAAATCTGCAAACGAACGAACAATCTTTACATAGGAGTAACAATGTTGATGAGATTTCCTTGATATGGGAAGAAATATTTAACGAACGCCAAGTCGAAGCACTTTACCTTTGGTTTGTATTCATGAATCAGTCAGAGATGGCCAAATATCTTTGCTCCAGAAGTCGAGTAAGACACACAACATGTTCATTTTCAATTTACTTTCTTCTCTAATTCTCTTTCCATCTTATCTCTTAATTTATAGAATCAGATTGTTGCTACTCTACTCGCAACTGAAATCTATTTCAAAGCAGCGAAAATGAGAAAAGCCAAAGAGGATTTAAAAGACACTGCAAAGTAAGTTGGTTGATACTTGTGCACTTCATATGCATGCTTGCATGCGTGTTTAATTCATATGTTAATGAAAATAGAGTATTCGATCAACAGTCAAGAGGCATCATAGATGAATGTTTCGTTAAAGACAAAAATTTTGCTGTCAAGCTGCTCGACAGCAAAGCCACTACGTTCTATAACTGCAATCCGTTATATATAGCACGACGCTCAAACTGTAAAACTTTTCTTGCCAGTAATACAGTACAAAAACATCTTGATGACAACTGGTATCATCATTTTGACCACGAACAACGAGTAATGAAAATACCGGTTTCTATTTGGGTTCGTCATCATTTTAAATAATATTTACAGAACATTTGTGTAATAATTTAACATTCTATTTAGATCTGTGTGGCATCGCTGATTTTGCCTCTTATACCCATTTTATCAATGCTGTTTCCTTTTCTCTACAAAGAAAACTCCATCAACTCGAAACAGGTACGGATCAAGCATCTACCGAAACTTTCCAACAGAGTGAATGCATACTTTCTTGTGCGAATCCCATCATCGTTTAGGATATAGATTAAACAAAAGGTAGCTGGGCAAGAAGAATCCTAATCCACATCAGAGTTGAAAGTGATTGAATATTTTCTAATCATACTGAATGGGTCGATTCCCTATCGAGTCAAGTTACATGTGGTGCACTGAACAAAGATCAATATAGCAAACTATGAATCTCTAAGGTTGACACGCAAGCATTCAATAGACAGTATCCATGGATGCCGGTATCTTTTAAATTGTTTAAAAGTGGAAAACCAAGAAAACTGAAAAGAGTATTTTTTTAAGAACAGTATGATAATACGTGTAATACTTTAGCTTGAGCTTTCTTCCGTCGAACCAGTTCACTGAAGTTTTCAATCGACTGATTGAAGAGTTCGGCTGATCGGTTTAATTCCAACTCTAATGAAATAGTGGATAAGTGAGTGTAAGTTTCAACCTAAACTCTTCACTTCACCTTCAAAGACACCATCTGTTGAAAATAAGCTTGCTTTCGTATAAATTTTCAGTTTTCATTTATTTTCTCTTCTATGAAAATAACACACACTGAAATCGTTCGAGAAATCTGTTTTTTTGCTGAGTATGTCGCTCACTTTGATTTTCATGGCCTTCATCTTTCTGTTATATCTGTTCTTGATCTTCTTTATGACTATGATAATCTCGTGTCATTCCAATGTTTTAGCTCGTTAGGAAGTGCGTAGATAAGATTTTCCCTCAAAATCATCTCACTGCGTACGTAACTTTCACTATATTATGCCATTAGTATCATCTTTTTTCCATCATTTTTACGTTATTAATATTATATTTTTCACATCATACAGATCTATTATTAAGCTGAAAAAAGACATTGATGCTCACCACAATAGTTTAACACTATCTTGGCTAATTAAGAGATTTAGTCTTTTACTCTTCTGAATTACATCATTATATCTGTGTCATCTAATGGAGATATGGTATTGTTAATGTTTCTTTATTTAGTCCAAATAATCGAAATTACGAAATAGAAATGATGGAAAGATCATGACAGTAATAAAATATTTTTGATTTTGTTAAAACTACCAAGTCATACAAGCGTTGATCTTGTGGAAGTGTACACAGTAATAAATACAGAGAAATTTTATTTTTCTGACATCCAAGAAGATATTTTTTTAAAATTCGATCATAGAGCATGAAAGATACAGTACTCGAATTCGAAAACTAATCATAATGTAGTTTGATCTAAGAATGATGAAGTATGTAATATCGAAATTGGAAATTATACGCGAATTTTCGAGCTTACAGCAATAATCTTTCTACACACAACTGTAGCACATCACTATAGAACCTAACACTTGTTCAATCGTTGTCGAGTCGAAAGAAAAACCGCACAGTGAGATGATGATAATATATCTCCTTCAGTGGCAAAGCTATTAATTTCTTATCGTTGAGATTAAAAAACGTAAATTCGGAAAAAGTGATCTTGCGACTGCACCTCCCGGATACCTTTGTTGAGGTGATGAAACTCAAATTCTTCAGCTTTGACTATTGTTTTGTCATATTTTATTCTGGTCATTTATGTGATTTACGTAACGAAACGTACATCTACTAAGTATGATAGATTTACCTAAGAGCGAAACTAGTCGAGACTGATGGTCTCGATCGCGATACATACCTACGTAGTACAAATCAAATGTGGTGCGTAGATCACTTTAATCAACTTGTTTTATGAAGGAATTCAACACATCGGATCCGTATGATCCGACGGTGGTTCATCGGTTGACATCAAGAAAGAACAAGCAAAATCGTTTCAAAAGCACGCTTGATCGAGTTAAATGGTTCTACGAGGCACCAGTGGTACACTTTTACTATAATTTTGTATGTACTTTTTTTACTCTGCTACTAGTCACTCTCTAATGTCGAATGACTCTATTTTCTTTGCTGTTTAGGTATTCTTCGTCTTCTTCCTGACTTTATTCAGTTATGTTCTTCTTGTCGATTATTTTCCATTGAATGCCTACGATGAAACACGATCTAACATCCAAAATTTACCAATTCCAATCACTGAAATTATCCTACACATGTGCATGGGAAGTTTAATTATCGATGAAATATACCAGGTAAATCTTCTTTCCCATTAAAATCAATATGATCTCATCATTTTCTTCACTATCTGTCATATATTTATATACTACTAGTTTATCTCACACCGGATATCAAAGTATCATTACAGTGCCAACCTTTGGAATTTGATGGATTGGGCAGGCATTTTGTTTTATTTGATTGCATTTATCACTCGCTGGTTTGTTATAGAATCAGTCTTTACCTGCTCAAAGTAAGTGGATTCTTTTAATTTTTGTTCAATACTCTTCACTTGCCAGCATTTAATAAAATAGTTTTCATGTCAGTTGAAATCGAAAAATGATGTATTTGAATATAGAATATAAGCACACTCAAATTATTTTAGAAGGTAGTCTTTTCTGAAACGAAAAGTACAACCAAACACTGTGCTTTGTATTTCAGTGAATCTATACTAATCTTTGAAAGAGTCTTGTTTATCAGTAATTACTCTATCATTTTTCGTGACTTTGGATACACGATAGGGTAGATTTTATTTTTATTCACGCGAAACATTCTAAAACTAATAAGAAGAAGATTATTAATCATTGTTATTTTCAGAATGAAACCTCTTTTGTGAAACACTTAGAGAAAACTAGTATCGCTTCATGTCTTCTCGATTGATTAACGTTTTACTGCCTAATTTATTCCCACAAAATTGTAGCACACAATGAGATCACTTTAATAGTGCGCAACAGATAATTGGCTTTCATCCTCAAGGACGTTTCCGATGAATGATCAAAAAGCAGCTTCCGTCGATTTGTAAATCGCGTCTAGAATACAATACCTTTCACAGTTAACCGCCACTGATACTTCTTTTATTTCGAACTTTAGCTGTAAAGCATTTCTAGTTAAATGATAAATAAACAGATCTGCAGCAAATAGGATGCACGCTTGTCTTTTACTTCATTCAGAATTTTTATGTCCATTGGCCTTATCATTTGGTATATTCGAGTACTCTACTTTTTTACGGCAACAAAAACTTTGGGACCAAAACTAACCATGATCTATGAAATGGTCTGTCTGCCATTTAAGAAAATAGACACTTTGCTTACGAAACTCTATTGTAGATGAAAGATGCTCTGCTGATCTTTTTCTGCTTTATACTTGTTATTCTCTTCGGATTTTCCGTTGCTTCTTGGTCACTCTTGACAACTAAGCAGCAAGTCATTTGGCCGAATACGACGAATGGATCCTTCTCTAATATTAATGTAGTAGTACAGCCTAATAATAGGCTCTGGAGTTGGCAGTTATTCCGTGATGTATTCAACTGGGGTCTTTGGAAAGTGTTTGGACAAGTAGCCGAACCATATGGTGGTGCTGTTAGTGGTATGTATAAAATTTTTTCATCGTTCATGTCGAGCAAGAACAATTTCATACTTTCTTTTCTTAGAAAATGATACTTACGGTACATTTGTTTTTATATTTGCTATTGCCTTCACGGTGATATCAAATGTACTTCTTCTAAATGTTCTCATCGCGATGTTTAAGTGAGTGCACTGCTATAATAAATTTCTGTTTTTTGAATGATCTTTTTATTGCACTGTGTAGCGAGAAATATGAACGTATACAAGAAAGATCTAATGAATTGTGGCGATATCAACGATTTTGGCTCGTCTATGAATTTAAAGAGAAAACAATGTTGCCTCCACCGCTGAATATTCCATGCTATCTATTGCGGCTTATAAGAACTCTTTACACATATTGTAAAAAAGGATGCAAATCATTCAGAGATAATCAGAATACTAGTAAGACCATCCTCACTATGAGGGTTTGACAAAGAATGGTTTTTTTTAGATGTTCCACCTGAACAAGCTTCTCTTATTCACGAAAATGATTTATCTTCAGCCGATACTCGTCGCACAAATCGTGAAAAAGTCATTACTGAAACATACTGGCAACATGTGTTTGAAGAAGAGCAGAGGAAAAAAACGTAAGTTGTTGTGAGCGGGTTTTAGAGACCACATGATTTGAGCTAGACTTCTGGAATTGATCAACTATCGATGCGTTTCTCTTTATAGACTGAACAAAGAGAACGATGACAGGGAAAAAATCATACAGAACTATGCAGATCAAACGATATCTAGCGAAACAATTCAGGTAGTGTACCTATTCTTTTCTTGCGCTTTATGTTTCTTTAACAAACATGAACATGCACATGACATATCATTTAGACTCTTTAAATAAAAGTAAAAGCTATTCACGAGGGAACTACCCCAAGTGATTCACCACCTTTGAGTTCGAACTCGGTGCATAATGTAGAGGCCAGTAAGATATATAAAACCTCAAAAGCACAAGGGCCCATGGGTCTTTCCACCAAAGTTATAGCCATTTTACTGGAGTTTTAGTCTATGGCATGGTATACACCAGTAAACCTAATGGTGGCATTTCGACCTAAAATGTTGCTCACAGATAGACCTACCTATAACTAGAATGCTCTGCAATTTTCAGCTCAAAAGAA
>JAJEKB010019486.1:0-40108 GCA_022393335.1 Macrotrachela quadricornifera
ATATAGAAAATTTTCCTGATATCTTGATTTATGCCGATGCGTGTATTTTAAAATTGTTTATCGAAAATTCCAATTATTTCATTTAAGTAACTCGTGCAAGACAAAAGTTGAAAAAACCAAAAATTTTTTGTGATAAACTACACTATCGGAACTACAATGATTTCTGGCGTCGACAAAATACTAATCCTTATAGAGATTTGGTTGCAAATACTACTAACACTGAAATATGTGAACACATTTTTGCCTGACTCGCACAATATAAAAATATTGTAAAGGGTTTTTAATGAATCTACCTTTTTAATTTATATTTGTTTCCTTTGTGACTTGTTCAATGATAATAAATATGAAAACTTACGAAAGAAATTTTGCTCGTTTATAGACTTTTCTATATTTATATACCTATAATTCTCTTATTTCTCCATTCATAAACTTATATTTTTTTTTGTAAACAGAAAACAATTTTTTATTTTTGTTGCTTTAAAATCGTTTTTATCTACGTAGTTAATAGTTCATCTATTGTATATATATATATATATATATGATCATTTGATTTTTGCTTCTTAGTTGTTTTTCTTGTAAATTTATAGTGAACAATCTTGATATTGATTTCTTTCGACAACAATCTCACGTTGTATAGTACAGATAAATTTTATTCAATCTTCTTTTAATCAAACTTTACTTTATATCATTTTAGTGTTGTACAACCAAAAAACTTGTGATTTTCTTTATTGTAATTTAGAAGTAAATTTCCAAATTAAATAAAAAGTATTATTTACTGTAGTTCATTCAACAGCCATTGTTTTGTTGATAGTTATATAATTTTCTATTAAGCAACTTCGATTGGTGGAATGTTCTTTTTCATACTTAAAACAAATCTATCATCCTTTCATACATGATGATAACAACATCTTTTTATCAAGTATGAATCGTAGAAGATTACTTACTATGACGAATGTACTCGCCTAAAGCTACTTTTATCAATAACCGTGTCTGTGTTTTATGAGTTTATTTGTTGACAATCGAATGAATGATAGATTATCCCTCTTCTTACCTTGTTCTTTTCTTGTATCTTATTTTATTAATTTAAAAGCTTTTAACTCTCCAGTGCACTTCATCTATTGAAGCATCAAATCGATTTCTACTCCTTATTTTATTGATTGTTCATCATCAATAACTGCTGTATACTTATTTGATATCATAAAAATTCTGGTACGGCACTGTTTTATAATTTGAACTGGCATTAAGTTCTCTTATCGTCTACTTTTGCTTGACGAAAAAGACTCATCCTTTATCTAAACAATCTCATTTGTCTTATTTCTTTCAATTGTTTTATTTTTTTTTAGTAGCAACTAACACATTTTAATCTAGAAACGATGTCACTTCCTATCTTTTTATTGAAATAAGGTGGTCGATTATCAGAATCTATAGGTAATTTTAAAAATTCTCTTAGTTGTTTGCTCTTTCTATTTGATGCCGGTCTAACTCTCTCTATAAAAAGTAATTTTCTTAAAACTGTCAAGAATAGTACTCTTTTTCATCATTAGCAAACCAATACTATGTAGAAATATTTGAGAATATGCTCAAACAGAAGACACAATCAATTTTATTCTTGAAATTGTTGTATTTCAGTTTATGTGCGATGTTTTTCCAGCTTCATCGAATTTTGCTATGCAAGCTTCTATGCAATATTGAGCTCGCGTTTAGATAACGGTAATGCACATAAATTGAACGAACTGTTTGATGCTAATATCGGAAAAGGAGAAAAGCGTCAATTAGAGGAGGTTGCATTTGGTAGTGCTACATTCTATGGTGTGCATAAGATTGTCGGTGATCTTTTAGGAATAAATAATAATGAAATAATATATCGATTGAATGGAAGTGAGAAGTTTCAAAAGCATCAAGAAAAATTACATGATGTGTTGATTACATCGATTTTGTCGTTGAAAGATGATAGTCTTGTCATGTTGAAAAGCTTCAAAAGTTTGTTTAATAGCGTCAGTGCGACCCGATCGTTGATTCACAGTTTGTTGAAGATGTCATTAAGAAAACAGAAAGCTTTTACAGATTTTGCAAAGTTTTCTTTGAAGAATGAAATACGTAAACATAATGGACAAACGATATCTTCTCTTACATGAGTTGTTAATCATGATTTAAATCTGAATATGTTCTCACTAGAACAGAGAAATTTTATTCATGAATTTTTATGGAATCGTATTCGATGTGACGTATCATTGAATTTTTCAACTTCATTAGCATAATTCGTTCCTTATCTTTTTGTACAGCAAATAATTTCTTTTTCTCAAGTGAATGAAAGTGAAATAGTGTACGAATTAAAAGAAGATGACTTGAATTTTGTTGTTGATATAAATTCACATGATACAGTCGTTCAAAATGAAACAATTGATCTTGATTTGATTCTTCCAAAAATTGTTGATCATGCGAAAATTTTTTCGGTATTCCATCAAATTTTCCGAATAAGAAGATGAATCTTTATAAAATAACACATTCGCCCTTGCTTGTTGATGAAAAAAAAGCAGCATATACATAGCCTATTCTCCGTTATTTATCTTTGGACGAAGATGAGTTTTTTGGAATGGTCTGGTTGTAGCAATCCAAAATGTACAGTTGATGAGAAACTGCGTTATATGTTTTGTTTTACTCCAGTGCCTGTATTTAGATCCATTCAACAAAAGATTGTTTGAAGGAAACAGTTGATTTATCTTCGTCACAGTTAGCGTTCATACTTTTTTGCAATGCTTTGAAAACGGTGTTAAAGAATATAAAAATGTATTTAGCAATATAACAAAGTAGCTATCATCAAAATACGTTGTAATAGTTTTGTTTCATGTTGGGTACTTGATTTTTTTACCTGGTGGTGGTGTGTGTGACAAGGTTGAAATTTATATTTTTTCGTTTAACAGTACTCAAGAAAATCCATTTAGACTTGATAAATCAGTAAATTCTATTGATATTGAAATGGATAATTCGTCTTTCATTCAATCGGCTCTTTCACATATAAAAACGTTTGGAAGATGTTCATAATGAATTTGAATTTACTATTCGACATATAGTAAAGATAAGAGTATGGCCAAAATTTATTATCGGAGTTTTTGTTCTTATTGTGATTGTAATGATATATATTATAATGTTCAAATCCAGCATTTGTTTGATAAGAAGTGGTTATATTGTTAACTTCCGGAAAAAGATTGATTGTTTATTCTCTCGATTGAAGGGAGTGTGATACGGAAAAAAGTGAAATGCGTTTCTGTGTGTGTGTTTTTCTGTCAGGTTAAAGGTCAAAGGTAAAAAAAAAACATGTTTTTAGAGAAACCAACAAGAAATCTTAACTTTGAAAAAAAATCGGATCTTAACATTTCAACAAAGGTATTTAGGGTCGGGGAATCGAATAGTATCATTAGTTTTTGATTTTTTTCAAATCATTTTTTTTTTAGTAAAAGAAAGCTTTTTTTAAGAAAATAATGATTTTTCGTTGAAGTGAAGCGAGGGTCAAAGGAGAAAAAAGAAGTATGAGCTTGTGGTGCTATTTGTTTGTGTTAGCTCAAAAGAAGAAAAAAAACAAAGAAGGAGATTGCAAAAAAGATTTTCGGAAGCTAGAAAAGAAATCAGCCAATCTAAAGTTTACGGAGTGGAGCGTTGGACCAATCGGAGTCCTGAATGTTGGGATACCAGCCAAGTAGGTATTTTGACATTTCCAATTTTGTCAATTAGACGCTTTTGCCCTTAAAGTCCGACCAATCAGAAATTTCGATATCACGATTTCTATCATCAAATTTCTTCAACTTCAAAGTCGAGCGAATTAAGGTTTTGGATATTGTGCTTTCTACAAATCAGATTCTTTCGACCAAAACGTGCAGGCAATCAGAGATTTACGATATCGTCTCTTTCATTGAATAAAAGTTTTATTTTTTCTTGGTTGTCAAGATATATTTTATTTATTTCTTGCTGATTGACAGACTAATCATTTTCTAATTGGTTTTTTCTGATATATTAGCATTTGTTTTCCTTTCATTACTTATTTAACTGCTAGCATAACTTGTCCTGTAAATTCATTCGATAAATTTACAATGGACTTTAACAACTTATCATGCATTCAGACATATACAGGAGTATTTATCTAGAAAACTTGATCATGGTAATCATCTATGACTAAATTAAATTCACACTGAAGAGTTATCTGGTGACCCGACAGTTGAGCCCTCGACAGTTGAGCCCCGACAGTTGAGCCCCGACAATTGAGCCCCCGACAGTTGAGCCCCCCGACAGTTGAGCTCCCGACAATTGAGCTCCCGACAATTGAGCTTCCGACAATTGAGCCCCCAGCATAAAAAAGAATCAGGAAACACAAGGAAATAAATTTATTTTGAACACAGTAACAACCACATAAAAAATTGAACAGTGCTCTTGCTATTTTAAAATAAACGCCTCTTGTAATCAAATGAAAAGAAACGAATTGTTGGAATTATTCATTCAAACGTTCATATTTTGCAGGTTTCCTTAGTTTTACCTGTCGCACCTGCAGTTTTTCACTCATTATCAAGTTCACATAGACCTGCACAATTATTTTAACCATAACATCAGATGTTTTTGGGTGTTTTAGCACGTTGATAAATAGAACGCTCAAGTAGATGTTGATCTGGCTTCTGGAGGATTTTACAGTTGACATTACGTGATAATAGTAATAGATTAGGATAGAAGCAGTAGTGCTGACTGACTAAGAGGAGAAGAATACAGTTGTTTATCACATGCTTTATCTGAATTATAACCGGTCTACTTATAGGTCGGAGCGATGAGTGAATGCATGAATACAGGCAAGAGATGGATATCATGAACCAAATAGGGAGTGATTACAAATTTCTGGAAAAAATAATACTAACACATTAAATGAATATCACAGATCTAGAAAGATGACAAATATAGTGGGGGCTCAATTGTCGGGAGCTCAATTGTCGGGGGCTCAATTGTCGGGGAGCTCAACTGTCGGGGAGCTCAACTGTCGGGAGCTCAACTGTCGGGGCTCAACTGTCGGGGCTCAACTGTCGGGGGCTCAACTGTCGGTGTACCGAGTTATCTATATATCACTTCGAAACTTTTATATAATCTCTTATTTACATACAAATCATTATTTTTTATCAATATATAAATCAAATCATAAGTGCAAGACTAACTAACAGGCGTAAGTGATCTATTGCTCATGAAATATTTCGCAAATGAGCATAAAAATAATAAATTAAGATGTTTCTACATTTTTCGGGTCAATTCAACATGCATCACGGACAGTACTTGATATAAATTCAACAACAAACATAGTTTTAAAAACAATAATAGTCAAAGGCTACAGCAGTATTCCATTCAGTTCGACAGAAGGTACTTTACCATAAAGAGTACGTAAAATAGGCTTAGTTTTTGAACTTCGCATTTGAAGTTCTATTCTAAACCTTATAATCGTTCGTGCACAGTCGGGTATGATTTTCTTGGATTGTGAACAAAATCGAACTATTAGTTGCTGAATGAAGCAGACATTCAAAACAGCAGAGATGTTTTGGCAAATTTATAACGATTTGCATGATTTACGGAATCTGACAATGTGCTTCCTTTGGAAACAAAGGAACATATTTGAAAGGTTCGTACACAAAATGCAAAACTAAATCTCTCTCGTCACAAGTGATTTCTTCAATAAGAAAATCTAGAGATTCTTACGAATTGGGAACTAATTTGATTTAATCGTAACATTGTTAGAAGATTAGTTTGAGAATAAGATAGGATGAGAGTATTCACTAGTCATAAGTCACGCCTTGTAGAGACTCTGACAAGCAATCCATCATTCATTTACAAGGTTAACATGATCTCCTCTTGCGTATAACTTTCGACTAAGTCTATGATATTTTTGGAAAGAAGTATGCCAACTGTAGCCCAAGCGACTAATGCCAGCACTTTATTAATGGTTGATCAAAGTCAAAATTGTTATTTATAATGAAGAAAGTACGGATAATTGATATTTTTGAAATTTGAAATTGACAGTCTTGCTTTTAGAGGTCATAAAATGTAAAGAGTTTGTTCAAATTGAAATGACTATAGCATCACACTTATTGATAAATTACCTGATAATGATTCTCAAAATAAATAGAATGAACTCAATCGAGGGTTAAGCGAGTCACCCTTGACGAGCGTTACTTGTTTTTCAGTAAAGAAAAAAGTGTTTATTTCACATTAAATAATTAAATATATGAGGTTGTTAAGGTCATAGACAACTGTATTCTTCATATCATACCTTTCTTTCTTTTCAAATATATTTTATTCTTGCTACTGAGGTACCGTGGCGTCTTAATTTCTCTCTCCTCTCTGGTCTTTTTGTTTTCCGAGAATATTCTCAATATTTTGGGTTTAGTGGCGAAGTCTCTCCGCTCCGACAATGAATGAATTAATCGTGGGAGACCACCAGCTCTAAACTAGTATCACCAAAAACTATTCTTTCTTTTGAATGAAATGTATTTGTTCGCGAGAAAAAAGGACGATGTGCTTATTGTAGCATTAAGGAAGCAGATTTTCGAACTAGCGTCGAGTACTTTATTCATAAACTGTCGTTTTGTTCAAAAGATAAAAAATTGCTTTTTTTACGTTATCATAAGATTTTTATGTAGCCATTTTGAGTTAAAATAAAATAAAAAGGTTGAAAAATATTTATTTTCAATTAAAAAGAAACGGTCTTCAAAGGGTTAATGTCATTATAAGATGCATTATAAAACATTTTCTTTTTGTTCTTTTCAATTAATGGTGACGGACTATGTTTTTCCTCTTTCTATTTCTGATTGACGTGATATGTATCAGCTTGAGCCCCTACATCTTTATCATATACCACCATCGCCCTGAGCAAATGTCCTGGAGCACATTCGGGTCATCTCTTCGCAGATGACTTGAGTATTCATATAAGTGCTCCAATAACAAGATCTCTGCACGCGATGGTAGAACATGTAGAAAAGGAGGGAAATAAAGTATACTGACAAGCGGAACGCCCGAAAATGAAAATCTATATGGAAGGACAAGAACTAGAGATCGTAGATGAGTTTAAGTATTTGGGATTTACTTAGACTAGCAAAATGTCACTAAAACCTACAGTCGATCACTGCCTATCTAAATTCGACGAAGCGCTCGGAAAGTTAAAATAGTTGAGAACAGGTAGACAAATTTCAATTCCGATGCGAAGATAGTGCCCTTTTACATATGTTTTTCCGCACCTGGCGTGGATCTTCTTGTTTTATCCGTTTCTGCCGAAGACTCAACGGAAAGCGTTGGACAGGAAGTTCCAAGTAGCAATTAGACTAGTACACAGATGCCCATATGTATCGACGATGGGCCTAGCTACGCTAACTAAAGAAAAAGTATTGGGGTTCTATGCACACCGATACATAAAGAAGAGAATCGAAAAAATATATAAGATACACTTAGCAAGATCACTCTTCCTTCATGATCTATCTTATTGGGATACCTTCAAAAAGGGAAAAAATGACTCACTAGGACACTACTTCAGACTGAGAAGGGTGAAGAAGCTAATAATAAGGCATGAATCGCTTTTGATTAAATGGATTAACTTTGTAGAGCAAGCAGCAGTCAATAATTAAACACCCTCACCTTCCTCAGCCTCTATGAACAAAGTAATTAGCAAAGAAAACCTCAGTCATGACGAAATGAATCAATTGTACCTTACTTTATCCAACCGATAAAATGTTTCTTCGTTTTTTCTCCCTCTCTCTCTGTTTTCCTCTTTTTTTCTCTCTGTATGGAAGCACTCAAGAGTGTAACATTTACAATAAACACAAAAACACAAAAAAGCACTTGCTTGAATTTTTTTTAATGCTATTACTCTGATTTTTTTTTCGTTGAAATAAAAGGTAACTTGTAGAAGCAATCTCATATATGCGTGTCGTTCTACCATGAGGCAGAAACAAGCATACGAGATTTTTTTGAGAGTTGTAAAAGAAATACACATGACCTGTTCTTTCTCTTCTTTTTTTCCGTTTTATTCCTTGTTTTTATGACTGAGAAAATTGCATGAGCCACCATGGTTGAGTAGTTACGTTGCTTGGACGCACCCACAAGGTACTGTGTTCAAATCTCAGTAACATCATCCATGGAATGACCTTGGACAAGTCATTAACGGCTAAGTTATCTCAAATGATTCATTCTACCTGAGTCATTCGTGCTGACTATACCTTTAGTCAATATGTTGGACGGAAGAGAGTACACATATCACCGTTTGTAAAAAGATGATGGAACCCGGCTGCATGTGGAAAACCAGTAATAATAACCACGCCCGGCCCCAACGGACGATAAGCCTATGGGACGTTATTGTTATTATTATTATTATTAAATTGCGTGAATTGTTTAAAAAAATCAACAATTGCTTTGTTTTTTTTATAGAAATAAACAAAAAAGAAAAAATATCTATAGATTTTTATCGAAACACACACGATAAATTCTATTAATGTCGATCTTTCATACTATTAAATCTGAAGATATTTGGTATGGAGATCATTTATACATTTGGTCTTCACCTTTACATCAACATCATGGAATTGTTTTATTTGTGAATAGTAAAGATTACGATGAGTCAGAAATTTTGGAATTCAATACGTATGATGGAAGCCATAAACCTTCTCGTGCTGGTATTCAAGTGGTTTCACTTAAACGTTTTCGAAAAGATTGCACCTTGAAACGTGTTGTTTATGGATCTAGATTTGCTCGTTTTAAATTAGCCGGTACCGCTTATCGATTTCAATCACTTAAACCGGAAATTGTTGTTGATAATGCTCGACATATTCTTGAACAGATTGAATTTGGAGAATGTTTTATTGTTCCTACTGATCTAACATTATCATCAATTTCATCTTCACATTATGATCTGATTTTACGAAATTGTGAATGTTTAGCTTTTTGGTGTAAGACAGGAATGTGGTTTAGTGAACAAATTGATAAAGTTATTCATTGGATTGGCACACCGTTAATAACTTTTCTCAAAGCTATTGCTGATTATTTTATTACAAAACAGATTTTACCTGGTCTCGGTCAAGAGGCAGTGAGTGAAATTATTGAAAGTTCATTATGCTTACTCAAAGATAAATTTTGTTCAACACTTTTTGCCGAAGGTATTGGTAATGCAATTGCTATGGTTATTATTGAATTATTCAAACTAATATTTCGGTACCAACAATATAAAGACGGACAGTTGACAAAGGAAGAATTTTGGGACAAAACAATAATGAGTGTTATTAAAGGTTTGTCCATTGGTGTCTTTGCGTTTGCTATTCAAGCACTTCTAACATATTTTACATTCGGTTCTGCCGCGATATGTCCATGGATTGGCGGGTTTATTGGTAGTATTATTGGATCTTTAGTTGGAAACATCCTCGGCCGTTTGGTAGTCAATGGAATTGTACAATTACGAGATAAATACTTGCCGTTGATCGATTAAAAATACATAATACCATTTATTATATCATACATGATACCTACCATAAATACTATCTAATCTTATATTCAAACTTTCATCGGATCCAGAGTATTCGAACTATGTTATAGTAGGATTTATCTGTTATTATTGGATCTGAATGCAATATTGTTATATGATTGATAGGGTTTCACTCATGTTTTTTCATTTCTCTTCACTAAGTATAAAAATTTCAATGTTTCCATAATTAATAAAAATATCTAGCTTCATTGCATGAAGGGAAGTGTTCGATGGTAACAGAACAGATCTTTTCTGTTAGTTTTTAATTGTTTCTGTAATACGTTAGATATTTTATTTTATGTTGAAAAGTTGATATTGCTATTATGACAGAACCTTTGATCTTTGTTTATTCCTGACTGTATTTTTTGTCTATGCACAAAAAAGGTAGATTTTCAGATTGTATAGATAAAATAGCTGACACCCTATCAGAATGAGTTAAAGAACACTAATCGTCATTCATTAACTGACTCAATTACTATATAAGCCATTTTCATGTTTTCATACTTTTGGATTATTAAAGAAAAATAGATTGTATAGTTTTGTCTCTTATATAATGATATAATGAACAAATTATATAGTGCGAAAGTCATATGCAAAAGAGTAAATGTTGATTATTTAAAGTACATGGGCAATTGCCTGAGTATAATTCCTCTCATTCACAATGATTTCAAAATTTAATTCTAAAACTGTGATGATTTTAATAGCACTTTTATCATTAACAACCAACAGAATGTTTTGTATGAGAAGATTAAAATTTATTTTATATTCTTGATAATATATTATGGTCAAAAGGTGTCAGTATAAAAAGAAAGAAAATTCATGATATAAGACAAAAGAAACTAAAACTTATTACTACGCTTTCACACATCATTTTGTATAGCTGATAAATGCGTCTGTCAATCGTCTTCGATCTTATGATTTATCCAGTTTGGTCCAATTAACTCTTTCAAGAATTCTTTCGTACACCATTCTTCTTTTCCAATATATTTGTCAAGAAATAATTGTCCAGCTCCAATTTTGCATCGATCAGGTGTCCATTCTGGTGTTATAACACTGACAATAAATGCAAATCCCTTTTTTCCCTGTCTTAGTTTTAATGCTTTGGAAGCAATTGTACCTGGAGTTGTAACAATTGGTAATTCTCCAGCAATATAATCATGACCTAGTACTTTATGTTCAACATGACCATCATTATAAAATAAATAATAATCTACACTATCTCCTTCTACTAATATATGTAAATCATCAGCATCATCTATCGAATGTAAATAATTATATGCTAAATGCGGTTTATCCGGATTTAAACATGTCAACATGTAATAAATATGACTTTGGGCATATAATGTTGAATTTGATGAACGAGATGATAGAGATACTTGTACAGAAGAACGATCAATTATTTGATACAAACCACTTTCTGATGGTAATTCAATTAAATTAAATCGTTCAATTATTTCATTCATACGAGTGATACAATCATTACTACAGGATGATACACCATCATTGTCTGTGGTAATACACAGAGGATCCGATGTAGAAGACATTGACACGAGATAACTTTAGATAAGAAACTGAAAGCACAAAGCAACAACGTAAGATGCAAATAAATTGCAATGAAAAGGGAACGAACGAAAAAAAAAGATATTGGTATTTGCTTACTGGTAAATTTGTAGTAGAACAAGGATTTATGTCGATAGATTCCGCTCATCAACGTGATTGTGAATGATTGAGAATGTTGAAGAAAATCACTTGAAGTAGGAAATAAAAATTCCTAACAAAAATTAAGGATTAATAGATAAATATAGTCAAAGCAACATTGAAACAATAAAATCGAACATCATGTGTTTTATGTATAAGAAAGAATATCATGATCACGTTTAAAAGTAAAATAATCAAAATAGGAACAATAGTCTGTACATTATTTCTTAATCAAGTTTATTTTCTTTAAAAAAAAATAATATCAACTAAATATATTCAACACACACCTGTTGTATTAAATGAAAGTAGCATATTAAAAATATTTTTATTACGGTAGAATAAGTAAGAAGTATCAATATAATTATTAGTTGATATATTATGATAAAACCATTCTCACCTGTAATTCATCAGTCTCGATAACGGAACTATCCGAATGAGTTTATTTTGAAGTAAAAAATTTCAAATAATTTAAATAGTCATTCACATCGATCTATATTAAAGTTAAATCCAATCAGACTTCACTCCATTTTCAATAAGATGTTAAACAGGTTTCAATAACAGTATCTAGGTCTATAGATTACTCGGATTGAAAGAATGTTTCTATTACGATATATTAAGGTTTTTTCTAAGAAATACATTTATCACACGTTTTATGGTATATGAGCGATTTTTCTAAATTCAATATTTCATGAAGACAATATTGTTTTTCGGCTGGAATTTTCAAGCTATTCTAGTTACAAATAGTTCTACTTGTAGGCAACATTTTAGATCGAAATATTGTCATTTAATTTTTTAATGTATGCCGTACTATAAGCCGAAATTCTGGTAAATCGACTGTAACTCTGAAGAAAAAATTCCAATGACACTTATTCTTTTGAAATTCTTAGCATTGCACGATGGTCTACCTTTTTCGGAAAAAATAAACTTAAAAATAAATTACCATTTGAACTTCATATCAATTATAAATGCTCTCTCTCTCATCTGACTCTATCTATTTTTTCAATTCTTTTCGTGTATCTTCTTCAACTAGTCTTAGGTATAGGTTAGTTGTTTTATGTATGTTTTCTATCTTGTTTGTACATCTATTGCTGTAAAACATTCAATTGCATTTTGAGACTAGTTTTATTCGCAATAATCAACTGTGATCGATGATAGCCTCATGCAAAGAAATAATAACAAGCCATTCAAAAAGATTTTAACTAATAAATAATAAAGAACATATAGTCGTCGATTTGGCACATTTTCTTTCTGTTCAAAAATAATCGCAATATAAGCGAACAATTGCGCCTGAATTTTGTGAGATTTAAACTATAGAACATTTCGGAAGCTAGTGGAATTTATTACTCTTAGAACTCAAGAAATTGTCAATGAGTTGAACAGTCTTTGAAACGGACATCATGGATGTTTTTTCGAACTTGAAAAAGATTTGTTACTACTGCGCAGGCATGTCTTTATTAAATAAAAGCATGATAAACAGAATAAAACTTGTTAATTGATAAGAAAAAACGCACAGATAACGAATAACTGAAAATAATAGAAGACCAACAAAATATAATATTCATTGAGAAGCACTTCAGTATCTTTTGTAAAAGTTTTCCAAACCACATTAAAAATTCGGCGATAAAAATAACTACTAAAATAGTACGTATTATGGACCGAAAGAACAATGATACAGCTAAGGATATCATAGATGAAAACGTACCTATACAATCTTGTAATTTTCATAATGATAATGTGTCATCGGTACAATTACGTTTTAATGACCCTGCAGTACATTATAATCTTCTTCAGAATTTTCGTTTAATATGGTTTGATAAAAACATTGATGAATTAAATGATGATTTTCTTGATTCGATTTCTAAGTTACGATGTATTGTCAGTACCATCAATATATTTAATAATATTGATGAATGCATCGATTTTCTTACTGATGTTATAAATGAAAAAGTTTTTATGATTGTGTCCGGCACTATTGATCAATGTATCGTAGATCTTATACATGATATACCTCAATTGGATGCAATCTATATATTTTGTGAAGAAATATCTGATTACGAATTATTGAGAAAAGAGTGGACGAAAGTGGAAGGTGCTTACACACAAATCATGCCTATCTGCGAATCATTGAAACAAGCTGCACAACGATGTGATCAAAACCTTACCTCGACAAGTATTATTTCGCTTGATGATTTATCCAATCAAAATTTGGATCAACTTGATCAATCATTTATGTACACAATGGTACTTAAAGAAATCTTACTGGGCACAGAATATAATCAGCAATCTGTGAAAGATCTTTCCGTTTATTATCGTGAGCAGTATATCAATAACCATAATATGTTAAATATTATTAATCAATTTGAACAACGATATAGTTCTGATTCAGCTATATGGTGGTATACATCTGAACATTTCATTTATTCTGTGCTTAATCGAGTCTTACGTACTCAAGAAATCGATAAAATTATTAAGATGGGCTTCTTCATTCGTGATCTTCATAGACACATCGAACAGCTACATAGAGAACAATTTGACGTTCATCAACCACGTTCATTTCTCGTTTATCGTGGTCAAGGTATGTCAGACATTGAATTTGAGAGAATGAAAAAAAATCAAGGTGGTCTCCTCTCGTTCAACAACTTTCTATCTACAAGTATTGATCGGGATGTCTCCTATGCATTTGCTGATAGCAATTCAAGTGATCCGGATCTTGTAGGAATTCTCTTTGAAATAAATATAGATTCATCGATTGCCTCAGTACCTTTTGCTGATCTCGACAGTATTAGTCGTTTTGGTGCTTCAGAAAAGGAAATTCTATTCTCGATGCATACTATTTTCCGTATAGATGAAATCATGAAAATT
This sequence comes from Macrotrachela quadricornifera, assembly GCA_022393335.1. NCBI lineage: Eukaryota > Metazoa > Rotifera > Eurotatoria > Philodinida > Philodinidae > Macrotrachela > Macrotrachela quadricornifera. The sequence goes on from JAJEKB010019486.1 coordinate 14,084, forward strand.
GATAAACAGAACGAACGGTTATGGCAAGTAAAACTTAGTCTAACCAGTGACAAGGATGAACAATTACATGCTCTTACTGAAAGGCTTCGCGTGGAAACTCGTGGATCAACTGGATTAGTTCGATTAGGTCATTTGATGATTCGATTAAGTGTATTCGACAAAGCTGAACAAATATATAGAACGCTACTCAATGGTACATCGGACGATCAAGAGAAAGCGAATTTCTATCATCAACTTGGAGGAATTAGATTAGCCCAATGTGATTATGAGAAAGCATTTTCATTCTATGCAGATTCATTTGAAATCTACCATAAAATTCATCCTGAAAATCATCTCGATATAGCTACTTCTTGCGATAGTTTAGCACTTGTGTGTACAAAAAAAGGTGATTATTCCAATGCACTTTTATTTCACGAGCATGCACTTAAAATCTACCAAGCCATACTCTCTCCAAATCATCCTGATTTATCTATCGCATATAACAATATTGGCAATATATATGATCAATTGGGTGACTTTCCTAAAGCACTTGAGTCGTATGAAAAGGCAGTTGTAATTAAAGAACATAGTTTACCTGCAAATCATCCATCTATAGCTACGTCTTATAATAATATGGGTATGATATTTTCTAAACTGAAAACATATTCAAAAGCAATGTTATTTTTGGAAAAGGCACTTAAAATCCGTCAAAAATCACTGCCTGCAAATCATCCTGATTTGACAAATTCCTACAGTAATATTGGATGGGTGTATGAGAAAATGGGAAAATATCTAGAAGCAGCTACATTTTATAAGAAATCACTTGAAATTCATCATACAACTAACATTCCAAATCTTTCTGAATTAATAAATTCCTGTAGTAATATCAGTAGAATATATCTTATGATTGGTGAATATTCACAAGCACTTATGTTAAATGAAAAAGTACTTGAAATCAAACAAAAAATATACTCTCCAAACCATCTAGCATATGCCAATTCTTACGACAGCATGGGTGCAGTATATTGTAACATGGAAAAGTACGCAGATGCACTCCTATATTATGAAAAAGCGCTTCATATCCGTGAGAAAATTTTACCTATTGGTCACTCCGATTTCGCTATTTCCTATGGTAATATGGGTTCAGTATATGATAAATTAGGCAAATACACAGAAGCACTTTCTTTCCATGAAAGAGCACTTGAAATTTTACAGAAAGTACTTCCTTATAATCATTCAGATTTAGCTATAACATACAATAATATTGGCTGGGTTTATAACAATATGGGCGAATATTCTAAAGCAATTTTATTCTATGAACGTGCTGTTGAAATTGCAAAAATTTCACTTTCTCCAGATCACTTGTACCTTCAAGTTTTTAAAAGAAATCTTCAATCAGTTAGAAAGAAGTTATAATGGTATTCATCGTAATAAATATATACATTGATTTGAACTCAAAACTGACTCCATACCTAATGGCACACTCGATTTTTCTGAATATTTCTACAGATGTCGCATAGGGAAGCTGCCCATACCAAACAGAAATGGTTAAGAGAATAATGTTCTTCGCCGTCGAAATTTGACTTAGTCTTTTCTGTTTTATCGTTTTGAGTACTAGAAGCCTATTTCTATAGAAATTCGAGAATTTAATGCAATTCACATGATCCCTAACTGGATTTATTTATTGTCTTATCTTCATACTGTACAGTCAAAAGAGAATCAATGTAAATAGCAAATTGATAACCACTGCTTCCCAACCTCATTCCTTTCTCTAATCAATTTGTATAATTTAAATTCTTAGATCTTTCATTTCTCTGTTGTATGAGATATAAACACAAGATAAAGCATAGTTTTATTTACTTCTGTTATATTGAAACTTCATTATCAGTTTGTCTTTCTATGATACACACATAACTTTATTAGTACATCTAGCTCTATCATTCTGCTGATGGTTCCATCAAATTCGGTTTGATAGAAAAAAAATTCAAGACTCAAAAGGGTTAAATCACATGTGTGAAACTTTTTATTTTTACAAATTAATAAAAAAGACAACATAAAAAATGACTAATAATTAAACATGAATGATTCTATTTAAATAATAAATCATTTTCAGTATTTGTACATATTGCTGTTAAAATTGTTAAAGATACTCATTGATTATCTTGTAAAAAGAAAAATGATTTTGTCATGTTTTTTCAAATAATTGATTATTATTTAAATGAATAAATTCGTCTAATATATGATGAGAAATATTTTCATTATGAATATATAATGATTTTTTAGGAATTTTAACATATAAATGATATGTTCGATTTTTTTTAAAACATTTTTGATAATTTAAATAAAATGTTGAAATAAATATTATTAAAATAAAAGAAAATATTAATAAAATAATAAAATAATATTTATATATTTTTATATTATTAATCAATGATATTGATTTATTTTTCGATATTGATAAATAACAATTATAAATTGAATTTAATTGAATTAATTTTCTATGATCAACAATCATAATTTGTAAATGATAATAAGATTGATTTAAATTTTCAATATTAAATATTTGTCCTTGATTATTAATAAGAAATAAATTATCATATGGTGGAAGAATTGAATAGGACATATGATCATTATTATATAAATCTAAATTAATTGATTGTATTTCAAATAAAGGTTTATCTAAATAAAAAACAAAAAAATTTTATATTAAAAATATATATTGTTTTTAATAAACCTAATGAACGATTTTGTGGATAATTAAAATTAAAATTACATTTCATTGATTGATTAAAATTTGATAATGAATTATTTAAATCAATAAGATTTATTTTATATTCTAATTTAATTGATTTTGATGGTATTCCATGATCAGAAATACTTATTATTAATTTATTTATTTTCATTTTTATATTTTTTGAATTAATTAAATATTTAATAATAAGTAAAAATGTTTTTTCATCAAGTATTTTTATACCAATTAATTCATTACCTTCTTCAATTTTATATGATATTTTACTATTTATACCTGAATCTTGATCAAAAATAGATATATGTGCTAATATTTGACCAATTGAAATATTTTCAGGTATTGATATAATTGAATTATTTATTAATGGATTAACAAATGTAATAAATGCTTGGGGATAATTATCATTTTCATCAATAATTGATATATCAATAGTAACAAATGATGCAATAGAATTTTCACCTAAATCTCGAACTTGTATTGTTAATCGATAATATTGTTCAATTTCATAATCAAGTGAATTTATAAGAGTTAATCTAGTAAACAAAAAGGGAAAGAATAAAAAAATTTATTTAATAAAATGATTAAATAAAAACTAACATTCCATTTGAATTTCCAATACTAAAATGATCTGATGAATATCCATTACTAATTGAATAATGAATCTATTGATATAAAATAAATTTATATTTATTTTTTACAAAATTCATCTTTTACCTTTCCATTAATTCCAATATCTTTATCTGTTGCATTAATAAATATTAATTCAGTTCCTATAGGTGTATTTTCACTTATATTTAGTTGAATATATGTTGTAGAAAGAATAACTGGATTATCATTCATATCCTAAATAAAAATATTTATATCGATTATTTTTTATAATTATTTATACTAACATCAATTTTAATAAATAATTTTGTTGAACTTTGTTTATTCAATTGTCCATTATTATTAAAAGCAATTAATTCATATTGATAAAAATCTTTTTCTTCTCGATCAATTTTATTAATAACTTTTAAAATTAATTCATCATTATTTTTATGTATTAATTTAAATGGTCCTTTATTATTACTCTTAAGTTCATAATTAATTCGACTATTTTCTCCTAAATCAGCATCATATGCTGATTCTAATAATAATTCAAAACCAATTGGAATATTTTCTATTATATTTAATTGATAATTATCTGATGAAAATATTGGTATATGATCATTAATATCTTCAATATTTAAAATAATTTTTAATATATGATATGGATATTTCCATTCAATTAATTCAATAATTAATTGACATTTTATACATGAACATATATATTTTGAACATAAATATTCTCGATCAATTAAATTTACAATTAATATATCACCATTTGATATATTATAATATATAAATGAATTATGATTTCGTGTTGAATGAAATAAACGATATGTTATATTATTTGTTATTGTAAAAATTCTTGTTGATAATGGTAATTCTTCATTTATGTATAAATTTATTATTTGTTCATTTTCACTTATACAATTATTTATTAAAAAAATTGATAGAAATAATAAAAAAAACAGCATCTAAAATGAATCTTATCATTTTTCTTTCTAATCTATATTATAAAATTCTATTTCAGTTTAGGAACTAAGATAAACACAAAAGAAAACTAAATATAATGAGTATAAACAATTCAGTAGTTACTATTAATTTGAATTCATATTAATATAATAAGATGTATATGGATAGTCTTGATTCATTGAATCATCATAAGAAAGAAAAAGATCAAGAATAATACTTGTTATATGTTCATACAAATGAAGGTCATTTCGCTAGAGAAAAAATTGGAGTGAAAAGAAGGAGTGTAGGTAATTTTGGTTGATTGCATTCTTCAATGTATCATTTTAAATCTATTTTGATTTCTTTAACTTAACAGTTAATTACATCACTATCATAATTATACAGTTTCTTTATACTTGATACGATTGTTGCTTAGTACATAGCACGTTTAGGATAAGAAAGGTCTTCATATTTCTAATAAATATTTTCATATGAATAATCTTAACTTATGTATAAATTAGAGTCGAAATTTTATTTTTAAGAAAACCAATGTATTTATACTATTTAAGATAAGCAGTTACTTGTAATTACTTACCTGAAAAATTTCAATATTTAAAATGGTCTTTAAATGACATTATATGTTGAATAAACCATAGCAGTCTGTTTAATTAAAACGATGTTTTTGCATGTTATTTAGTTTTATAAGATACTTATTGATTTATAATTTAAAAAAAAAAACAGATTGAATAAGAATCACTTATTCGATTCCTTATGTGCGTGATTTGATTACATCATTTTTTTTCTAATGAAAAAAAAAAGAACCGAGAGAAGAGTCAATATTCTTTTTTATGATTATTTGATCAATGCACAACGGCATTAGATGTTTAAAAAGAAGAAGAGAAGAGAAAAGAAAAATTGTAGCGTGTTAAGCAAGAAAGAAATCTTTAAAGAAAGGCGAATGTCAAGTATGAAATGGAACGTTAACTTGATTATTATCTTTATTCATAAGCATCACATTTTTTTTTTCTTGTGATAGTCAGATAGTCGTCTTCTTTATATCATATAATAAGAAAAAGATCGATATCGGTTATTTTATATAAAATATTAATCAATTATCTTTTGTCATGATACTTAAAGTTTATTATATAATTCATCGGATACAAAAGTAAAAAAAAAAGAGACATGCCTTTCTTTTAGTATATTAGTACAAAAAAAAAAAGAAAGACTAATAATGTGATGTCATTAACGAAAAATTCCACATAAGAATGAAATAAAAGACATGTTTGTAAATTAAATATTTTTAATGATCCGTGATAATAAACTAATTCTACTTCTTACATCATCAACATCAAACATCTACCTTAAATTTTAATAAGATTTATTTGAAAGAAAATTGTAATATCTATAGAGCAAGTATGGATGAATTAATTCATCGAGAAAAATTATTTGTAATTGAGCACATACTGTGAACAAGGTTATGTATTGACAGTGTTAATTGATTACTGTTCATTATCCTCTACATATGCATCTGCGCAGTCAAAAGTAATAAATTGTGTGACTATGTAAGTTAGTTCACCTCTTTTTTTTTTCTTTAGTGTAAGACAGGAAAATTCTTCATTAGAGGAAATGAGATTGAAGCAGATGGTCCAATGAAAATGGTTGATAAACAATATTGTGACAGACGTTTTTTAAAATATCAATTATAAATGACAAATGTTAGGTATTATTAATTTAAAATTTCAAGGACATCTAATTTAAGAGAAAGACGTAGTTTTATAATTACAAAAAAAGAATTCATTTTGCAGTGAGAACAATGTTAGCATGGGTATAAAAGTAGCATATATCTAGAGACACCTTTACAAATTTTTAAAAAAGCCAATAGATTAAGAATTATAAACATTCAATTAATTGTCTCTTAACAAAAATTGAATTTATTTGATATATATGTATATTAAATTGATCTTAATATCAAATAACGTGATGACCATCATCATTGTTTTTAAAATATCGTTTACAAGAACAAAATTCGTATAATATTTTTTTTAGTGATGCTACTTATTGTTATAATATGAATCTATTTCGAATACAAACGACAAATTTTCTGTTATCTATTGACAGTATTGAAATAATGTATCAAATTATTTCTTAAAAATTTGCATTTTTACATTCTCGTTTTGCTGTTTTAATTAGAAATTTAGAAGAAAAAAAAATCAAAAATCGAAATAATGAAACCGATACGCGAAATTGATGCAGACAAACTTTTTATCCAAATATTAAAATTGTTTAAAAACAATAACATACGATTTGAATTGGCGGGTATCGGTAAAAGTCACAAAAGAAATTTCTTGTATATCCTTCATACTCTTAGACTGTGTTTCAAAATAAAATATTAGCAATCATATTTTTCACAATAATATACAAATAATTATAGCAGACTATACCATGGAAGAGGACATATTGATTTTCCTATATTATGAATTTATTCTTTTCTGCCAAGATAAATTAAAATGTTGAAGCTTTCTTGTATTCTCATCAGAATTATTAATTTAAAAATAAATTGAACAATAATAATAGATCATCCATTAATTTTATTAAATCTATAAATTTTGTTTCATAAAATTGAGATGAGAGTAATAATAATTTTTCTCAACAATAAATATAGATTGGATTTAATATTATTCAAATTCAATTATATTTTTTCTTTTAAATCTATTTTCATATTGAATTATCAAATAGATAAAAATCATTTGAAAGCGAAGCGGTACGGGACGATAACGGCTGTAAACGGTGGTCGTATAAGGTATATAGTATTACGGTTAGTTACGGTATAATACCGTGCTGTATATAGCAGTCGTTTACAATGTGACATAAACGTCCTGTATCTGCGCCATATTTATACCATGTTGTGACGGTGTCTTATACGACCACCGTATCCAGGCCGAATTTTCATCGCACCAAAAAGAAGCTTTATTGAATACTGTACAATAGTTGATCGGATTCAATCACCTAGATTATATGTAAAAAAGAATAAAGATATTTGGTTTACTCATTTAAGCGTGAAATAAATTCTACAATATAAAAAAAACCTTTGTATGATTGATTGAAAAAGATCAAACACGATCACATCAATTTGATACACTTTTTGAATCTCCTATGTTGGATAGATAAAATAAGAAAGAATCTATACAAGCACAATTTTGACTGTATAATACAAAAAAAAAGTTGATTTTATCTGTTTGAAATTATAGTTTTTCAATAATCATTTATTTTGTTTAGTTTTCTTTATTGATCATCGTGTTAGACTTAATTATAAGTTGATAATAATTTATTTCCTACATATCTATAAAGTTCTTAAGATTTATTTGATAACTTCAATTTTTTTTCAATCATGCTAAAAATAAAATAATTTAGTGTTTTATTAATATAATATGAATCGACGAAGCATTTGTACGATATTTAGTAATCCTTTTCGAAAAATACTACCACCACTTAAAGTATATATATAAAATGTTGTTCCATTTGATATATAAATCAAAAGTATAACTAAATTATAAATAAAATTGTCAATAGCTATATGTAATATAGATTTAGAATTATAATCTGTAAATGTTAAATAAAATCTATGTATAGATAATGGAAGTGATAATACTGTTAGAAAAGTAACTTGAAAAAATAGCATTATTAAAAGTTGACGATCTGTCTTTTTAGGACGATGTTGTGATCCATTTGATTTATTACCATGATTATTTGTTATCTTAATATCCATTTGATGTACTCGATGATGAATGTGATGTATTTGAGCAATTATCATTAAGCCAAATATTGTCATTATTAATAAAGGACATAAAACAGTAATTAATGCAATGGATAAATCAGATAGAATACGACATTCTGATGATTTACTATAACATTTTGTTGGTGTAGAATTAGGATTAATTTCATAACATATAAGCATATGAATATAAACTCCAATAGATAAACAAATAGTAATAATTGTACCACATTGAGCAGTTTTTAATGTACTTTTTCGTCGACGAAGAGTAATACTACTTGATGAAAGCCATCGATCAATTGTTGCTAAAGCAATTAGCCAAGATGTTGCCGTCAATGAAGAATAAACAATTAATCCACGTAATTTACAAAGACCACGAATTATTTCTGTATAATCAAGATTCCAACCTTCAAGAATTCGACTTGTTAAACCAGAACAAAAGGTAATTATACTAGCAATGGATGACATAAGAAAAAGCCATGCACATGGATTAGAACGAAGAGTTTTTTGTGAAAAAACAAGTATATTTAAAATATTACCAATAGTACCAAAGAAAAATATAAATATTCCCAAATAGCGATTGAGTACAAGTGTTGCATTATTTAATAATACAGCGATATGTGCATCTGATATTGAAGACATTAATTGTATATCTAAGTAAGAAAAATATAAAATATTCTTTTTATATATGAAAAGTAATCCTGCCTTCTAGTTCAATTATCAATCATAAACTTCTGGTGACAAGTAAAAAAAAAATAATATTGATTAAATTTATTAAATGAAATCACATTTTTAAACGTGCACATTTAATATTTATTTTACAAATATTATTCATATGATAGATAATTAGAAATAGTAATTACTATCATATACAAAAGTATCAATACAATTATAGGATAATGTATATTATAATTTTCATGATTTTTCAAACACTAGATTTAGAAGAGTTTAAAAATCTGGTATAAGTATAAACAATTTGTTGATAAAGATAATGCAAAATTCGATACAAAACTTTGCTTTTTACCTTGTTATATTTGATTACATTCTACTCTTCTATATAAACCGTTGTTTGTTCAGACTATGACTATTCGTAAGACCGTTGACTTATTATTGTCGTCATATGAACTTTTAGTTTTATTTTTACATCCTTTTTTTAGTATTTGATAGCTGTCATGATTATTATCTTTTTTTTCTAAAAATTAAATGACAAATTGGACATGATTTTCATTGATTATATTGAGGTAGTAATCTTACAGCGTCTAAATCATTTATTTTATTGTCTATAGATATGCCATAAACAATTCTGAACTTTTTTCTTTAGAATTACTTATTTTCCATCTTGCTGATTAAATGAAAATGACTGCACTCTCAAGGTCGAACTCGAATAATTTCAAATCAGTACATATTTACTTAGAAAAGTTCAAAAATAGTGGCAGTAATACTTTAATACCTTACAGTAAGCTTGAAGTAGATCTCTTTTTATATGCAATTATAATAAAAGCATTAGTCTATCTTTTTGTTATATTTAGTCAGAATCCGCAATGATGATCCGTTTCTAATAGTACGTTGTACATTCATACAAATGTGTCCAAATAGCTTGCCTCAGAAGGTATCACAATATAATCAGGACGAGTACTTCGAACGTTTGATGGACTTGTCTTATTATTATGTACTATCACTATTACCTTTCGGTTATTTCGATATGTATAAACTGTTAAGGTTTGAAAAGAGACGAGAAAGAGAGAAAAATATTTCGAAGATTATATGAATTAATGTAACTGTCACACAACACTATTAAGCAAGTCTTATTGAAACTTTGATATTCTATAATCCAATATTACAAAAACTTAGATCATAATTTTTATTATCACTGTAAGATACTGGTAATGAAAACTAGGTTGCAGTATGCGCGTTTTAGTATTTTTTCATTAAAGGATTTTGATTTAAAAAAATGCAAGTTTTTCTTTAACTCGTTATCAGAAAACCATAGTAGAAAAATATTTGTCCATTTTACTTACTGTTTCAATATAAGAACGTTTCTAGCTAAATTTCATACACTTTGGCAAAAATATTTTATGGAATTTTCAATGAATGAGATTATTTCATTATTGATACTCGTAATGTAGACAATTGTAACCGATATCGATAGTCGCTCATTAACAAGTCATGATTAATTGTGTACAAAATAAGTCAATTGGATATCTGAACATGAAATTAAATGAGTTGTTGTAATACATAAAGCGTGATCCAAAAGACTTCGTACTTTATAGAAAAATTCAATCATTTTTTTGAAATTTCTAATATGCTTCTTTCATATTTAAAATGGATGAAAACGATGAAAAGAGGAAAAAAGATCGAAAATATGACTGTTCATCGTAAACACCAGTTACTTTATCATGTCATATGAAAAATAATTTTCTCTTAATTCGAAGTGACATATCTTCGTTATAACTTGACCTATAATTCTGAAAATTTGGACTAATACTCAGCTATTATTAATGGGCTATCTCTTCAATACTGAGCTTTTCTTATTTATCATAAGGGAGAAAAATGAATTTTTTGGTCTATCGACTAAAGCTTATTGTTGAATGTGAAGTACTATCGTTTAAAGATAATATTAATAACTGTTTTAGATCACTTTTTGACAGATTCGGTTGATTGAAATTTGCAGATTATCGAAATAATTCTACAACAATAATCAATTTACTGATAAAGTTCGAAAACTGACTCTATCCTAAGTAGTGTTTTATCATCAATAAATATAATTAAAAAAAAGAATATACTTAAAATTCTTCTTACACTAAAAGACCAGAGATGAAGAATCTACCCGTAGGTTGCAGCGGCGCTGCTGGAAAAAACGAACTTCTTGGTGAATTTTTGAGAAAAATTGAGAAGAGAAAATATCAGAGGTGCAGAATTTACCACTAAAATAAAAAAAATTCTCCAAGCACTGTACACGCATGCGGGTAGATTCTGTACCTCTGTTCCCCCACAATCAATAATTTTTCGAAAATTTCTCCTCACACGCGCGCGCAGATCGATATATTTTGTATATCTAGAAAATATATTGGATCGAAGGTAAAATACAAAAAATTATTAAATGAGAAAGTAACCGTAGCTTGAATAGCGGTATTTCAATCTTCAAAAAGGAAACTTAATTTCTCTAAAAGAAAAGGCTAATTATTCTTGTGAGTGAGGAGTGCACTGCTACATTAATGCTAAACTATTCTGTTTCTAAGCGACAACTGTGTCTACATGAACGAGCTAGAGAAAATTAAACACATTTGGAAGAAAATATGATGAAAGGGAAAGTATATGAATGACATCAAAAAGACAAAATGTTTGGAGAAATATCTGAAAAAAAAGGAAAGAAAGGAACAAAAGACATATACGTTATACGCCTCATGTATGCACGGAAATTAAAGCAGCAGAAAGAAAAAGAAAACATAAGATATAATTGAGCTATACTGAAACAGTTCTGAGACAGAAATTTAATTATTTCTAGACGAGAATTAAATTATAAAATTTAACGCGGAGATTTCATATTTCAACAGAACATATTCATACTCCTCTGAATCCATTATTATCACTTTTTGATCTCATTCTAGAGTCTACGTCGTTCTCTCTATCTTTTGAAAACTTAAGTGGTAAAGTAATAGGAAATAAATATTTATCAATTGAATCTAAAACTGCTATTTAAATCAGTTTTGAAAAAGCATTCAGAAACAGTTCGAGTTTTCGCCATTGCAAAATCAGTATTATATTAGAATGCTTCAGTCAATTAAAAATCAAAGATAAATCCTAGTATTTTCATAAAAAATCTGAACCGTATCAACCATGGAAGTTGATAAGACCCGAGTGATTAGTCATCCGTTGACTCAGACAGCAAGAAGCATCGAAGTTACCATCATCCTCGAATTACCTCTACAGGCTTAATAAAATGAATAGAAACAAGACTAATCTTTTGTAGTTCCGTCTTATACATTGAATAAAACACTCATAAATTGATGAAAGAACAGAATTATTTTCTTTAACATACATTTTTGACAAAAAGATATTCTGACACGTATATTTCTGAAAGTTGGGAAAATTTTTCAGATTTTTTTGTGTTGCAGGGGAACTATGGCAGATTCGGCAGGCCTGCAAAACGTCTTACCAGTCAATTATTCATTAACGAGAAAGTAATTAACAAACGACATGAATCAATAAATAAAGAACTATTTACATTATAAAAATTACATTAATTATTTGAATATATTTTTTAATAATATTAAGATTAAATGTATCAAACACAACGAAATATAGGTAGGTATTGATTAATATATAGTATGAAACAATAAGGACGTGCATTCGTAATGGCAATGAACATCATAAAGGACTATTTTGAACGATCTAGAGAACATGTTCATTACCCGTTCGCTTGTGCAATCATTATATTTTACTGGATATTTTTCTTCGACGTTTCTACAACACGGTATGTATATACTCCAATAGAAAAGATAATATAAAAAGATATGACAAAGAAATTGACAAATTGAGTCTTTTAAGAGAAAGAAAAAGAGAATGGTTAACGCATGACAAAGTCCTTGTTGTTTGTAGTATATATATGCATAGAAAAGAAAAGAAAATACAGAACGAAAAAATAAGTAAATGGATGAATGAATAAGATCTTTACACAAAAAAAGATATCAATATGTGTGAAGAAATTAAAATTTTTGAATATATTTTAATAAATGTATGATTAATCATAAATCATTCTTTTTTTTAGTTTAAGTAAAAAAATCTTTTCATCATAAAACTATCTCGTGAATAGCCTAGTGAAATGTCATCAGTTGGCATTGAATGGTAAAAAGATGTCCTCGATGAATCGTTTTTCCTTTCAATATACGTCATTTATATACCTGTAAAAGTATAATGATGAATAAAATGAGCACGTTGCCTAAACACATAACATGTGTAAATGAAATGGTGCGGAGCAATTCTATTCTTCGAGAACGTTTGACGTGAATAAGCCTCAAACTTGATATTTCAATACATACAATGTATGTTCATCGTATGCCTCGCTTGAAACGACGATTGATATTCAAGATTATCGGTATAATTATGTCGATTATTGCTGCTGTGGTCTGGTTAGCTACTATTGCCACTCTATTCGGTAGATGGGCCTACGAGGGTTTCGTTCGTTACGATTCGGATGATGGTGAAGTTGCATATATTTCAAATGTTGGTAGTAGATTCAAGAGCGGTTTTATATTGGGTACAGTAACAACAGGCATACCTTACTTTTTGACAGTTCTCTTTACTAAACTCTATTTTGATTTGGAAATTCGACAACGATCTAAACGAATTCTCTCTCTTGTATCGGTTATTTGTGCTTTTATCGCAAGTATATCTCTCATCTTATTATCTATATTGGATTCTATGAGACACAAAGGTGCTCACTACGCATTTGTTGCATTATTCATTATATTTACTCTTGTTTCGGCTGTTCTAATTGTTATATATCGTTTTAAAGCAAATCAATTCAATTGGGTATTACATATTCGTGTTCTTCTCATTGGGACATACATTCCTTTAATCATAACTTTCGTCGTACTGGGTGCCATTGGTGGAAGAAATAATCGAACGACTTTGTCGTCAGTAGCAGCATCTATTGAATGGGCTCTTGCTATTTTGTTAATTCTCTATTTCATAATATTTGCTTTTGATTTTTCATTTTACAAATAATTATAGAATAGTTTTTATTCAAGTCAATAAATAAATAAAAAGAAACATTCGATCGTGATTTTATCTGGTCGAAAAAATATGAAAAAATTATAAAATAAAAATTTTCTTAATATATTATGAATGTTCTAATTGTAATTTATTCATTTCTTGACATATAAAATCTGTTGAAAGTTTAATCTGTATGTAAAACATACATATAATATTGGATATGTTTTAGTAATCAACTAACAATCATAAAAAATAGTGTTGAAATTCTACAGTTGTTATAAAACTTAATGATGAATAAGCATACGGAAATAATTTAACTTTATACAATCGAAGATTTGTTGAATGGTTCGAGATATTGAATCATAATAAGATTTCTATTAATCTAAACGAAATGAGATGAGTAATTATTGAAAGATACAAAACAATAACTTCTTTTCTTAATTTTATTTTGATGTGGTTCCTATTTTTAATACTAAATCGAAAGTAGTATTGAGTTTTTCTGCTATTCTAAAATGTTGTTTCAATTGATGTCAGTTTCATTTTATACACGAATTTAAGAACTTCGAATAGCATTTTCGGTTTTTTAGAATGTACTCATCAATATATACGGTATCGTTAAAGAATATGAAAATTCTATGATGATTCAGATAAAAAGTTTATAAATAAAAATCATTTGATTTCATTATGATATATGATGTTTAAGTTTTTCTATCAATCAATAATTCGTAAAAATCAATGATTGAAAAAAAAGATTTTATTTGAAGTTGATAATATTTTAATTTCTCTCTTTTTAATTTAGAGTAGAAGTATTGCAAAAAATGTTATTCAACTCAGTAAAAAAAAAATTTTCTGTATATTTCAACACATCTTCGAACTTATGGAATCAATGAATAAACAAAGAGAAAATGACAAAGCATCCGAAGGTTTTTAGCAAAAACAATAACAGTTGTTTTCAAGCAAATTTCAATGATACTAATCTTTGTATGTGTTGACTTTTGACGCAAGTGTATAAAGAACTAGTATTTTCGATTTCGAGATTCTAGAGTATAAACTTTGTAATGAATAGAAAAAACAGTTAAATAAATTTATGGATGTACTTGTTGAAAGAAACATGTTTTAATGATTGCCTATAGGCAGTAATAAGAAGAATAGAAAAGCAAAATAAATGATAAAAAAAATATATATTTTATATTAAAAGATTGTTTTGATATTTCTTGGTTCTTTTCTTATCAATAATTCTACTACCGACATTTTATTTATTTTATCTTTTTGCTCTTTCTCGTTGGGGTCTCTTTGTTATCGTATAACGAAAACAATGAATGAGTAATAGTTTAATCTTTTTGTAACTATTAATCATGAGAGAAGTATATTTATGTTTTACAAATATAAAGTAGCATCTGTTAGAGGATGATGTATGCCATCCTCTTTTTCTTTTCTGTTCATCATATATCTTCTTTCGTTCTCTTCTCTGCACATATGTTTACATATGTTTCTGTTCATCATATTTCATCATCTGTTTCTCTGTTCATCTTATTTCATCATCTTTCGTTTCATCATCTTCTTCTTTGTGAGGCTGCCCACCGTTGGTCAGTTTCACCTTTGTTCGATCTAGTATATAATGATGATTTCTTTTGTAATAAATCATCAGTCATTCGTTCATTCCTTCACCTTCATCTAGTCTCTAGCTGGACAGTCCTCATAGGACCCGTTCATAGTATCTAATCTTTATAATTTGCTTTCTCTTACTCAAATTATTTATCGTTATAGACAATAATAATTATATAACATTTTGATTGTTAAAAATGAATATTACTAATACAGATGACAATACATCATCAGAATTAATCAATAATGATAATACTAAACAATCTGATGCTCCATTAACTTATCGTGCAGCCACATCAAAAGATTGCGAATCGTTGTCATTATTAGTAAACAGTGGTTATCGAGGTGAAATATCATGCCAAGGTTGGACTACAGAAGAATCACTTTTAGGAGGACAACGAACAGATCCACAAATGTTAACTGATATTATCAGTGATAAAACAAATACTATTTTGTTGTTTTTTCATCCAATTGAAAAATTTTTAGTTGCTTGTGTTCAATTACAATACAAACCGGCATTCAAACATGCATGTTTAGCTATGTTAACAGTACGACCAGATTTGCAAGCACGAGGATATGGAAAATTTATCATATCAGTAGCTGAAGATTATATTATTAATAATTGGAATGTTGAATATATAGAAATGTCTGTTATTAATCATAGAAAAGAATTGATAGAATATTATAATCGTCGTGGATATGTTAACACTGGTCGACGTGAACCATTTCCTATGGATGATATTAAATGTGGTATTCCGAAAAGAGCAGATTTAGAGTTTTTTATTTTGGAAAAATGTGTGAAAAAAAACTTAAAAGAAAACATCAAATGAATATGGACATTAAGGATTATTTTATAATTATTATATATTTTTCGATTGTATCATTATAATGTAAAGATTTTTTTTGAATAAACCTTCTATACTATAACGGTTAACTCTATTAAAACAATATTTTACGATCAAATCAGCATGATACTCAGAAATTTTGGCTTTTATGTATATGGATTACAATTTTCCTTAATTTTTCTATATTTTTTAAAATTTCTTTACGGACTCGTATTCGAATAGAATCATTCGTGTCTGGTAGTAAATGTCATTAAAAAAAGCGATGTTGTAGTCACCATTATATTTAATTCATTATCTAGTACAGAATGATCGAAAACTCATGCAATTGAGAAACAATCAGATACTTCCGTTACGACTCAAATAAACGAGATAAATAAACATCTAGAGAGTCCGTTTGTTAAGTATATTGTTTTTTTTCTTATTTGTAAACACATAAAATATTTTTGTTGAGATCAATAGTTCTAGCTATTCTATAGAGTTCCAAGTACAACTTGATGGATTCTGTCCAATGTTATGGTCAGATATTCGATAGCCCAAAGTATGGTTTTATGAACGATAGATGGCACTAGTGAAGGTTTGAAAATCATACCATGATCTATCAAAAATCTAATCAAATAATTGGATAAACCTTGTCAAGTTGTACTTTAAACTCTATTGAAACAGGTTTCTAGATGAATCCTAGTTACTTTTACTCGAATCTGTAGCAATATAAAATAATGATGATCATGGAAATGATATTTTTCTGAATAGGCAACAAGTACACTAAAAATTAATCTATATATTTAATACCAATAGAACATGTAATAAAATTCTTCAAACAAAAAAAAAATTTTATATATTAATATTAACAAAAGATATATTTTACTTTAGTTAAAACTTCAAAGATAAATGCTCTTTATTCATTTGTTTTAATTGTATTGATTAAATATTTTAAAGATTCATGAAATATTCCTTTTCAATTTAATTCTTAACGAATAATTTACTTTTTACATGTTGTTTCTGATCAAGAAAATTAGCAATGTAAACAACAGTACTTGTAGAAATTCCAACTCGAGCATATTCAACCAAAATTGTTGATAATAAATTATATAAATAATTCAACAAACTTATAATATACGTGGAAACATCTCTATTTCTGTTTGTATTCATTTATGCAATACTTAGTATAAATATAAATAGCTACATACTTAGCGGCGTAACCAGGATTTGAGGCTGGGGTGGGCTCAGCCCCGGACATTTTTGAAAAATACATAAAGGTAGCGCCAATTATTGTAGTTTTTGTTTTATCGAAACGAAAGCTAGTCTACGGTCTAGTTGAACCAGACGAGTCGTTTGAGATCGGTATTGCAACACTTTATGAGTTCTAAGGATGCGTCCTTCAAGTCTTCATTTGGTCATAAAACAGTACTTTCATGTTCATGGTCACAGTGAATAACATCTCAGTTAATGATTCAGATCTCAACAAATGTTAAAGATGATTCCAACAGGATGTTTCAACCCAAACGTAGGCATGCAAAACTAGTTCCAGGCGATCTGAGGAGCACAGTGATTCTATATGAAACACTTAACAGAAGTGTAACTTTTTCATTCAAAGTGTTTTAAAAATGTAATCAAACAGAATTAGAACGAAGTCAAATTTTGTAATAGAATGAGCGGTATAAAACTCGGTCTGAGTATACTGGAAGTGTCATCAAGATCTAATGTAGTATTGATATGCTCGTCATTTTTTCCGTTGCGATGGTTGTCTTTTAGAGTCTTTATATAAAATTTGTTACAATATGTCCTAGAAACTTTTTCCAAGCGAAAAATATTTGTTGAACAGTAAATTTTTCCAAAGAACTTCACGGAATTTTACAGATATAAGCCCAATTTAGAATAACCTCTTGAGATTAGTAATCCATTTCGCAACTGTCTATATTTCTGATCAAAAAAGCAAACGCAGAGAGCCAACAAGAATTTGCGATAAAACTTTGCTGAAATAAAACCTTCGTCCCTGCTATCACAAATAGGTTCACAAGCAAAGTCTCTACTCGCAGGATCATATTTCTTAAGATGAATAAAATCCGTATTAAAGATGGCTTTAATGCGCCTGACATTTCCAGTCAGCGACTTTTGAGAAGTAAAATTCGAAATCGCTTTTTTATTGTGAAATTCAACAGAATGAGGCAAGAACCTTTGTAGTCTGTATGATGAGTTATTAACGAGAACACTTTTGCATGATCAAATTACTAGGTATTGTACAGAATTAAATATAGTTCTGGACACAATGTCGCCATAGGCGGCTAGGTTCAAGATCCTCACTAAAAGCAGTAGCGAGAGATTCCTTATTACATTTACTGAACAGAAGTTCGCTCTCAATCAGATCAATAATCCGAGTTAAACAAAAGAATTTACGTAGTTCTTCCTGAACGCATACTAAGATTGCTATCATCAAATCAAAAACTTATCATAGTAAGAAGTGAGGCAATGATTTCTTTCATTAAAAAAGCCCATCAATTCCTCGGTCGGTTCCAGAAATCACCCATCATTTCGCCTTCGATCGAAAAAATGTCTAATATTAAATAGTATGAACTGATGCACGTCGCTCATTCTGTTCACAAGTGCTCCGGAAATAATAAACAATTCTATTTTTACGAGAATCAGAAAATTTCTGGGGTGGGCTTGAGCCATTCTAGGGTGGGCTGAGCCCACCCCAGCCCACCTCGTGGTTACGCCACTATACATACTTCATTCTCACATATAATAATTCCGATGTGTGATAGGTATTTGAGTACAAAATATATATGAGTTTCTCATTAGTCTTGTTCTTATGAATGAAGAAGTATGTGATTAGACTATTTTTTCTTTGTTCTTCTAACTGTTAAAAATGTTTGCATATAAAACTAAAAATTTTTTTTTGTTTATTAATATCATAAGAACCATTGTGTGATAGAGGCGATCAAAATAGCATAACACGTGCTCAATCGTTGTCTCAAATAATAATGACATTGTATCAAATATAAATTTCAATTGAAATATGAAAGTGCTTCTAAAAACATCATTGTTCAAAAATGGTACAATATACACAATTCATAGATGTTGCATTGGTCATATGTATTTTTTATCAGAGAATGTCTTTATTCATATTGGTAAAATTTCACTAAAATCTGAGATATCGATTGAGTACTTGTTATGCCGTTTTATTTAGTTGTTTCTTTCATGTAATAGCTTAGAAAGATCTCTTCTCAATTGGTTCCAACTCTCAATAAAATCCGTGATTATTCAGTTTTTTTTATAGCAGGTTGATATATGATTGAGCAGTGGAGAAATAAAAAACTTACTTTCATTTGAACAATACTTTCGAATATTCAAATTTTTGACTTTATATGTAGTTCATTCTTAAGAAGTCAAAAATACGTGTCATCTGATATTTTATCTTTTTTTCTCAGATAATCTAATCAATTAAACGAGATTAGTCTACTAGTACTGATTGTTACATTTACATAATTAGATGGATAGAAAAAAAAATGATTAAAAATTTCAATTAATCTAATCAATCTCAGATGAAATCATATTGCTCGAGTCCTTCGATAAGATACGATCTTATGATTTTCAAAATGTAAGATTTATTTTAGATTTCAAAAGAATAAAACATGCCAAAGAACATTTCTCTCACAGTCATTGATATATTTCCCATTGAACTCTATCTTCAATTGTTTTAATACCTTCATAGAGTTGAATTTTATTGTACATTCGAATGATTGAATTTTAGAATTGATTGTATCTTTAGGAAAATTTCTCTTTATTTAGATTTTCTAAACGAAGGGATGAATTCAATATAAAAATTGCTTTTCTATCATCTATTTAATTATTCCTTTTCACTTATTTCTGAGTTTCGATTAACGTTGCAATAAATTTAAGATATTATTCTCTTGATTCGATAAAATAAATTACAATCTTCATTTTAAAACAATAAAAATCACGTAATACCATACAATTGCCTGAATAGTGTTACTAGATGAATATCGATTGCATCTAACTAATATTAAAGAATATATATTTCAACAAAAGAAAAAGAAGTAAAGTAATAAGTAGTGATATCCATCTCTCCATGATTGTTGCTTAATGAACCCTATAACCGGCGAATTTTAAATGGTCAATCTTGCTGATGCAGTCACGTAGACTGTGATCTAGACTATTATGCATGAAGGTTAGGCCGACAATATTGCAGTATTGAACATGTAATATGTTCATTTATAGTGATTTACATGAGAATAAATTATCTGAAAGTTTTAATGAGTGAGAAAAATCGATTGAATTAGATATGAGCAACTCTGACTCTGTACCATTCAATTTTACTTGGAAAAGATGCCTCAATGTCGTATCTACCTCTAACTTGGAGTCGCAAGTACGCGTCTTTTGATTGAATATTTTTATTTAGCATGTTGGACTTTGTTTTATTCATAGAATAACATTCCCCGTATCAATTTAGTACATTATGAAAAGTTATGTAAGTTTTTGAGAAGAATAAGAGTATAGCTCTAAGCCAGAGATTGTAAATAAAATTTGAGTAATATTAGCAAAATGCTTTTTATAAATCAAAAGAAAAACAAGGTAATAAAATGAAATATATTTGTTCCACCACTCGTTAAAACGTTAACGATAATACTTCATCTAGACATAATGAAATTTTATCAATATTTTGATTATTAAGATCAAAATTATCATTAGTTTCACGGTTGTTCACTTATAATTCGTACGTCAGCTGCAAGACACAGAAACAGTTTATCAAATATATATTTTCAATTTATTTCATTATTTACATTCTATTATTATTTATCTACAAATTCATCTATTTTCTAAATATATTCAAGTATATCTATGATATGAATTGTATCTCTATTAATGTCATTATTGCACTACTCGTAGTAACATTCAGATTGTGGTCGAGATGGCGGTCTAGACTGTGGTCTTGATGGTGGTCTTCCACACGATTCTGATTTGACGTTAAAAGTATATTGTCCTTGATAATTACCAGCAGGATGAAAATTGGCTACAACATAACAATTATGTCCATTTGATGTACAACAATGACCAACACCAAGAATTTTCGATGAAATCCAAACAAGTTGTGTAAAACTTCCAGTCGTAGTTGAAAAACTTGGATATTCATAATTGTACGATGCTTTACCTCTGTACCATTGCTTAACGGCATCAGCTCCTAGAGAAACAAAAATTTTCTTAATAATTATAAAATAATTAAATGAAAGATACCATTTTGACTATAACTGTCTACTGGATATGATCCATAATATGTATATAAATTCTCTCCTAACGGTTCTCCATGAAATGTATTGCTACTTATAACCATTTTATTTATATAACATAAATATTCAGCTTGTTCTTGAGCAATTCTATTCAGCTGAGAATTGAGTCCTAATGGTGGTGCACAATGAGCAGCACGACGTGAATTTATTGCGCTTAAGACTTGATGTGCATATTCAGTAGATTTTACTTTTGATAAACGTTGTTGTCCATTGACTAGAATAAAAAATAAATAAATACATCAAAATAAATGATAAACACTCACCATTCGATGTAATGATAAGAATGAATAAGACGAATTTGTAGATGAAATGCATTCTTTATTGATTCTCAATTCTTGCATCAACAATATATATATATATATAGACACAGACACATCTGTGGTGTTAATAGATTCATGCCAATTTGACACGCTCATAAAAACAAATTAAATGGATTATTATTTAAGTCATTCAATTTGTCACATCATCAATGAAGTGACCGCATAGCACTATTATATACAGAAACAATAAAAATGCCTTTCTAGAAACATACCTAATTCTTATTTAAATTAATATTGTAAGTCAGCATAATCCTGCTAGAAATTGATATATGTAATCGTTTTATTCTCGACAAGTATGACTTATAATCTGTTCTAAAAATTATACAAATTCATTTCTAATCCTAGTGGATCTCATACATTTTTATTCGTATTGGGATATATGAAAGCAGCTTCTGATTCATATCTATTTCATTTACTTCATTCATATTTAACTTTATTGTATTTGTCTTGACAACAAAATTGTACAAAAATAGTAGAAGTAGATTTAATTTTTTTTTACCTTTGAAATGTATAGGAATGGAGTTCTCCATTAGAGGCTTTAATTGTATTAATTGGCGTTATAATTCATTTTCGAAATTTGATGAAACCAATATTTCTTCAACGATCTTTTTTCGGTTATGATTCGATTCATTGATCGTGTCTTTTGTCATTACTTACAACTATTTGCTGTTGTTTAAATGATCTCACAAAAACAATTACTTGTTCACTAGTCTGCGAATCCATAAGACTTCCACCGATGTCCTGTATGCATATGTTACGACACACTTTGATCTCTAGGCTTCTAGAACCATTTGGTATCTTTAGTGGACCCAATCAAAGTAATAAACGATTAGTTGAAGTCTATTTGTAGTATAAAAATAGAGTTAATTAGATTACATATAAGAAAATATTTCTTCAGGAATCTATTTCATCAATTTTTATTTCCGAATTTTTTTCTCATTAAAGTTATTGATTCAATAAATTATTGTCTTTACTATGCTATTATAATTTGAGAAACTATAGCTGTGTTTGCAATAACTAATGCAGATTATTATCTCTCTCATATGATACAAGTTAACAAATTCAAATAGTTTTTAAACAAAGCAATTATTTCTAAATAATAGTTATTTTGAAATAAAAATTATTTTAATAGATATTAATATTTATGATAATATATCAGGTTTTTCATAGATTGTTGCATCCCATTTAAATGAATGTAATTGAATATGTGTTGGAAATTTATTTTTTTGTATTGTTAATATTCTATTCCATACTTCAAGCATTTTATTCATTGAAGCAGACTAGATGAAAAAAAAAAACAAACAAAACTAAATATTTTAAAATTGAAAAATTTTATTTTCATATTTACAAAATGTCCAAACATAATTGTATAATAAGATTTTGAAGATAAAAAACGTGCATGTGCTAAATGATCAGCAATTGTATAAAGTGAACCAATTTGACCATATTTTATATTTGCAGCACTAGCTAATGCACCAGTTATATAATAATCATCAACCCAAAAAAATGGTACATATAAACTAATATTATACCTAATGAATATAATTAATTAAAATTTATAATTTATTATTATAAATAAATATACATACATTTTTGCAGCTACATCACCAGTAAGAATAAATGCTTAAAAATGAAAAGAAATTATTGAATTTTCTTTTATTATTATTTAAATATGTTTTAGATCTTACCTGAACCACTGCAATATTGTGGAAATGTCTCCAATGGAAATTCTTGTTTACTTAAATACCATTTTGATTTACTAAATAAATAAAAGAAAAAATATTATTTTAATTCATCTAATTTTCTAACCTATCTCTCATAACTTTCATATTATCCCATAATAAACAAAATATTGTATTTTGTCTATTTGGTGGATATTTTTCAAGATGTTGTAAATGATTAATTAATGTAAATGTATTAGTAATAATATCATCATCAACTTTTAAAATAAATTTTGTTTTTGAACAATATATTGATATCCATTTTAATGCCATTATACCTTTATATGTTAAATTTTTATATGCATCAAGAAAATTTTCTTGTACAATATCTTGATATATTTCATATTCATATTTAACTGCTTTCATTACATTTTTATCATGTGTTTCACCCATCATAAATACAAGACGTAAATTTGGAAATAATGTTCGACTTGTCCATGTTTCTCGTATGATATTACGACGTTGATAATGTTGAGGATCACAATGTACATAAATGAGAATATAAACAGATGGATCATTATTATCACATATTGAATAACCAGGATTAAGTATATAAGAAAAAGGATGTGGATTAACAATATGATCTTGTGGTTGATATGGATGTGTAATTGGTATAGTTGTTGTTGCTATTGTAGTATGTCTATTTTTACTGTTTGATACATTAATGAAAAGAAATATCAAAATAAGAAGAAAAATATTTTGTAATTGCATAGAAGATTTTATCTAGAAGAATAAAAGAACCATTTAGTACATTTTCTTTATTAATTCTTTTACACAATTTTCGATTTCAATATAACATTTGAATGTGTTGACATATATTTAAGTAGGCAATTAGTAGTCCGTTTTTTTCTTTTTTCATTAATATAATCTGACAGTTTATAATCCAGTTCAAATGAGAAGACCTAATAAATAAATATCTGGATCGGATTCTTTCAACTCTTTGGATTTGAAACAAAAGAAAAAAAAACAATAAAACGAAGAGAGAAAATGATAAGAGAATAACTAAGTGAATGCGAAAAAAAGAAAGAAGAAAGTGATAATGATTGTAAATGCTTCAAAAAGAAGAATTTAAGAAAAAAAAATAATCAGAGAAAAAAGAAAATAGCTATGTATTCTCTCTTTGTACAAAATTGCTTTATGCTTGTCTTACATTATATGTGAATCATAAATACTAACATTTATTAACTAATTCGGTTTTCTACCCATCCATTTCTTCATTTACTGATCGATATTCTTGATTATATGTATGGCACAGTAGTATCATTGGTTTCTTTCTTTCTTAGAATAGGTCAATATTTGATCATGAATTCCCATACTTTCGCAATGTTCTAAATGATTTTTGCTACAATTAATTAGATCAAAATGAAACACAGAGGAAATGTAGCAGTTAAGAATACTATCTTAAACTTGTCTGTGTTTTAGTTGATCGAGTGATATCTCTGGTATTCATAGTTTAGTCAAAAGAACAGTGTGCCATGCACAATCATATACTTTCTGATAGTTGTTGACATAGATAGCTAGTGTCAGCATGTTAGCTTTCGTATTGTTTTTCACTTTTTGAAAAATTGATAGAATACTTAATCGTTTTATTAGTACTAGACGCTTCTTCTCTGTTTAGTATGAAACTGTGTTAGACAATAATTTTTCAAAAAGTTTTGTTCACATTACTCATATGAAAATTGAGTAAATCTAATCTCATAGTGAAATATCTTATTTTTAACTGTTTCATTAACTGCTGCTTTAGATATTTAGTTAGATATTCAATGTAGCTTAAAAATATCTTTTAAATATAAAGTTTAAAATTTGATCTAAATTTGCTGAGTTTTTCGATGTAGCAATCGACTTACTTGTTTCATTTTTCTAAAACTTGTTTTCTTTGTCTATTTATAAAAAAAAGCAAATAATATGTATAGCATTTTATTTTTATGTGATTTGGAGTAGGCAATCAATGATGATTTCAACTGTTCACTGTGGGATGTATCTTGTTTCTTCGCATAAGATTTTTCATTGATGTAAAAGAATGTTTATTCTTTATTTCTTCTAGTTTCTCGATTATATTAGCCAGCATAAAAAAGAAAATATTTTCACATGTCAAAAGGAGAGATAAGGAATTATCGGTATTAACGTTATTTTCTTCAATACATTCTTCCACGTATACTTCTGTCTTATTCTTTGATAGTCTATTTTAATCTGCCATAATTGCATTAAAATCATTAGTGAGAATAATTTCTTTCATGATAAAAAAAAGAATATTGTGAAGACTGTATTACTAACTGTTTGATCAGTTTAATATCATTGATACAGACTCATGTAGAAAAACTTGTAATATCTATAATTAGTGTATTTCATGGAGGACGTACCACTATCTTAAGATGCAGCATCTGTTTTTTTTTAAATAAATATAAGTAACAAATCATATAAAGAAGTATCACATGACAGTTCATATAGAAAAATTGATATGTCACTTACCGAGTGTC